>OMNZ01095328.1:0-10289 GCA_900303255.1 Lesueurigobius sanzi
TGTCATTTAGGCTCTACCACTGCCACTTGCCCCGCGATAAGCCCCGTGGTAGGACTCGCAGAGCGCGCAGCGCGTAGGAGGTGAAAAAAGGAGGTTCTCTGCCCACTGCCCTGAGCCCTCTGCTCAGCTCCAGGCAGTGGGCGGGGCCTATCTGCTCAGCTCCAGGCAGTGGGCGGGGCACACAGACCTGTGCGCACTGAGAAGGATTTCTCAATGAAACTATGATTAAACAGCGAATGCGGTGGCACGCTTGTGTTTATTTTGGGCTTTGGGCAACAAGACGATAACCCCAAACACACTCACGTGAATACGCACAGAAGTTAAGGAAGTGACACTAATGCACACGCAACATTTGTCTTATCGCTAAATTAGAGCAAGAAGGTAGAGTCCAGTTAGTGGGCTAATGAGACTGAGTAAAGAGAAGAGCCTAGATCACCTTGAGACGTTATAATGGGGTGAGAGAAGAGCCAGAGCGCTCGCTGCAAGTCAAACCCATTACATCGGTAAATAAGAGGCAAAGCCCCGGCTTCAGCACCGCGGAGGAGACACTGTAAAAAAAAAAAGCATGCAAAATTGTACTAAAAACAAAATCTGCGAAACAGCGAGGCCACGAAAGGTGAACCACATTATGGCGAGGGACGACTGTACATAATGCTTTAATGTCTCGAAAGACAAGAATTCGGAGGCTAGTTTCTTTCCTTATAGTCAGACCTGTGTATAAGAAAAGAAACTATTGTTACCAGCAGACCTTATGAACCTAATCAGAATTTGGAGGATTTGGAGAAACGGGGGGTTGCAAATAAAAAAACAAAAAAAACAAATAGTCAGCAATATCTAAAAAGAAAAGTTTGAAGATCATAGTTTGTAAATGCAGGTGAATACAGGAGGGAAAGCAAAGCCTTATGAAAGCCTTATGGAAAGCTTTTCTTCAGTCAGCTGGACCTGGCCCGGAGTCTTTACTTTCATGGCGCGATTACCGATGATTCTGAAGGCTGTGTGGATGAGATGGTAGGAGTAAATCGATGTCTCAAATGGATTTGTTAGGGGCACCAACGATCTTCTCAGTTGCTCTCACTATATACAGTACTCTGTATATAGTGCAGTACTCTGCAGGCTCATGGAAGTGTATTTGCCATGTCACAATTGTATTGTGTTGCTTTTGTTTAGCTTTTGACATATCTAACTTGGTACAGAATTTCATTTATTAGTTTAATTGTACAGGAAGAGAGGGAATTAGGACAAGATAGCAGGCAGAGCTAAAGATGTTGAGGTTCATTGCCTTGATATCTTTCTGTCTAAGTTAAAACAATACTGGAATTAAGAAAGTTATCATCGAGTGGAGGTATTTTTGCTTTGTAGGAGCGTGGAGATGTTGAAACCTTACTTGTGTCTGGATACATTTTTGTTCTCTTGGTTCATGACGTGACCAGGATGAGAAACACGGTATGTCGAGACAGCTCATGGTCGATGCTTTGGAGATTAACAGGACCTGAACGGAGGGTTGTCAGTGAATATAATAAGAACAATAGTGAGGTTATAGCCCGGGACCAAAGAGGAGTTATATGGTGCACGGGAAGAGGAGTTGGCGTTCCTCGGTGTGAGAAAAGATGATGTAGAGGACGAGGTTAGATAGGATGATGATTCACTGTGCCGACCCTTAGACGAGATTGGCCTGTTATCAGCTCACAGGGAGCAGCGCGATTCGTCTCTCCTGACTGCCCACCGAGATCACACCACACACACGCACCGCTATTATAAACACAGCTACAATGTACAAGTTGGCTGGTCTCCAAAAAAAAAGAAAAAAAAATGCATTACCTCAAGCTACAGCACAGATAATCCCCAAACACCTGCATGTACAAGGTTTGGCCAAGATAATGATGACTGGAAAAAGTGTGTAAAGGCCATTGTTGAAACATAGAACCACAAGGGGCAAGGGCTGATAAGGACGACAAGATACACACAACTTTTTAAGCCTGGTGCAAAGACCGACAAGCCATGTCCGGCTCCGCAGTGTGGGAAAACATATAATGGTCCTCACATGCTCCAGCTGGGAATAGTATGACAGGGGATGTACTCTCTGGAAGTTTCGAATGGCTGCGTTTTGAATGTAATAGCTGTTGTTTGAACTCGCTGGGTGTGTTTTCCACTATCTCCATGTCAGCAGCTTGATTTTCTGTTTCCCAATGAACTGTCCTGGTAACTTCGCTCATGAAAGTGTTGTTGGTGTAGTGAAGCTACAAAACTACAGTATGTATGATGGAATTACAGATGTGTTTAAATAATTACATGCATTTTCTTCATAAATAAAGTTCAGTGTATTAATTGCTAGATTCCAGCTGTTAACGTCTTATACATCGTCTGGTCTTCTTACACCTACTGATTTCACGTGGGTAGACATCATTTGCATTCACATCATTTTAAGGTAAGACACTGCTGGGAAAACAGTTTTCGTTTTCAATTTTCAGGTTCTGGGCCAGTTTTCTGTCTTGTATGCACACCTGGAAACAAATACATCACCTAATCTGTACAATAAGGACTGGAATTCAACATTTCTTTATAGAACTCTATGGGGAATTCCGTCTGTGTAGGTTCTCAGTCGTACAGGAGTTGTCCATCGTAGGCAAAAACTCCAAAAGTATAGGACGTTTCGATCTTAGTCCAAAGATCGTCATCAGCTACTAAAGACCTCTTAAGAGTGAACCAGAAGGAGGAGTTGACCTCTAAGCCCCTCCTCTCCTTATCCCAGGGTGAGACAATAGGGAGTTGACGAGCCATATTAACTATGAATAGGCCTAGATGTCCGCCTACCTTTTACACCAAGCGAGGAGGGACTTAGAGGTCAACTCCTCCTTCTGCTTCACTCATAAGAGGCCCACAACGTGCTCACGTCTTTAGTAGCTGATGACGATCTTTGGACTAAGATCGAAACGTCCTACACTTCAACTACACCACTTCAACGACCATTTTCTCAAAATGCGTTTCTCTCACATTGTGGCAACACCATCTCCCTTTAGTATCTCCTACAGACTTGTACTAAACAACATTTTGAAGGTTTGTTCTCAGGTGTTTTTGAATATTAAATCCCCTCTGAACAAATATTTTTAACTAACCATAAACCATACATTTAAATGGGTGCGTACCTATGTTCCTGGGCCTGCTGTTCCCCCTTATCTAACGACAGGGGGGAGTCTCGGGAACATCGGACCTTCCAGACTTGGACTTGAAAGTGCCGCTGCTCCCCCGGGCGCTCACTGACGGCTCTGATCTGTGCTTCTTTACGGTCTTACATCAAACTTCCAGTCCCGACCCCAATCCTAATCCTAACCTTAACCCCCAATCTTAGCCCTAAACCTAAACCTAACCTTAAGGTCCATGAGATAATAGCGATGATACACCGAGCTACACAGTTGGGGAACGTCGGCACCTCTGGAGCGCAGAGTTGTTCACATGCAAACTTGAAATGATCGAAAACCTGCAATACATGTCTTCTCATATGTGAGCAATGTCCTGAAAAACATTGAGAAACATTTTTTAACCTATATTCACCTGCCTTAAACGCATAATAAAAATGGTGATATTCTTAATTATGTACGTGATAAGGTCCAGCATCATCTTTTTTGATGTTCTAATGTTAAACCCTCGTCATAAAAATACCCAAAGCAGTGTTTTGTTTCATTTGTGCCTGTTTTTTTTAGTAAGAAGTGTGCACTCGGCTGACCTAATCGCTCTGTATCATACATAAAACATATGTTAATTTAGTTTATACTACAGTACATATCAAGGCTAAGGGGTATACTGTATAGCAGTTGTAAAAGCTTGATATAGGACCTTCAACATAAAGCACAATGATAGAGCAGCTCTAAGGACAGAAACTTTTGGGCAGCTACTTTAGCTGTGGTGGACGTGGCGTGGATATCTAAAGGACATCTCGGTGATGTATGAAGGGGTCAGTCCAACCCGGAAAAAGGCAATTTCCAGCCATTTCCTACAACGACCAGCTCCAAAAAGACAAATGCGGTGCTGAATGGGGCGCCATTTGAGAAGTCAGGTGAACTTTTTGGGGTCGATCCGAGGAGATTGGTATTATCCGGCTAATCAGTGACACCTCCTGACTCTTGGATGGAGCGAGATAATGGACAGGCGGCGAACAAAGGGAGCAGTGAAACCGAATGAGACACGGAGAAAGTGATGTTGACTTTGAGATTTGTCTTTATATTATCCCCGGGAAGAGCAAAGAGACAGCTACAATTGTCCAGGCAATGAGCGTTGATTTAGTGATTCTTCAGACGTCTATCAAGAAAGGTCTGTGCATATAACTGCGCAAGCCATGAATCCTGCGAGTAATTATAGAATATGCCATCAGCCATTCTCTGAAATCTTTTCAAATGATAGCATTGGAAAAGAAAGCCTGGATGTGACTTACCCACAGTGTAATGAAAGGACAAAAAGAAAAGTTAGTGTTTTGTCTTTACCCGATCACTTTATGATGCCTGATTGCTAACGAAATGATTTCAACAATTGGGCAGGGCACAGTGGAAGAGCGGGTCGTCTCACAACTGGAAAGTCGGGGGGTTCGAATCCCAGCTCCTGCAAGTGCACACTGTCATTATGTCCTTGGGCAAGACACTTCACCCACAGCCTATAGTGCAGGGGTGCCTGAAGTTTTTTCCATGAAGGGCCAAAATAGGCTATGGAGGGCCAAAATTAACGGGCGAAGGGCCAAGCACAATATGGTTTTGCATATAGAACGACCAAATCTAAACAGGTCTATGATTATATATCATTTAATTACAGTACTATTGAGTAGAACATGTTTGTGTGTATTTCGTAACTACTGTCTATTCAGTCACAAATTAATCAAAATAGATACTCTACTTCTAAATCTAAATCTAATCACCATCTCAAGGGCCAAATAAAACCTCTAGGAGGGACAAATTTGGCCCGGGGGTCCCCACTTTGGACACCCCTGCTATAAATGAGCTGTGCCATATAATCAAATAATTTTCCCTTTCCCCCAAAATGTTTCATGGGTGCAACTAAATATCTGTAGTCACACAGACATTGCTATATACAAATGGTATATTTCCCCCTGCATATTCTGTGTGGAGGTTAGCAGCAGCAAAATGAGTCCAAGTTTGAATTGTCATCCAATGATTTGCCTCTCAATTTGAAATATTTTGATTTAAAATGTGCGTAACCTAACAGCAGGGCTCCCCACCTGGCGGACCTGGGCCCAGATCGGGACCTCCAGAGGCTGAAGTCCGGACCTCAAAGCATTTGCAATCCCTCAGTGATCAGATTTACTTTTTAATTAAATGCTAATATCTAGCGCTGCGGATATTAATGATTCAAATGCACTCTGGCAAGTGGAAGTGGAAGGTACATTTTTTGGACCTCAAGACGTTTTAGTTGGTGGCCCCTGCTGTGTACAAAACGGGGGTCTATGGGTTCTCCCCCAAGACATTTTCAAAAATAATTGACCATATTTTCTATTTTATTTGTTTTTTGTTTGTTTGTTTATTTGGTTGGGACAGTGCATGTAAACACACCACTCTGGATTGTAGCCACACATAAGCTTTTCTTTGCTTCAGCCTTCTCCTTTTGAGCTCGATGTACGGGATGTATACTGTAGTTGTAAAGTTGTAACAATATAAGAATGTGAGCAGCTCTAATAAACTAAAACTCCTATAGCGTCTTTGGAGGATCCATTTTTCAATCAATACAGTAAAATGAGGCAAACTAAAAATGTGCAAGATCTAGTCAATTACATAATTCATCCAACTTTACTTTTTAATTTAATTAAATTCTGACATATTTAATTATATTCACAGCTTCTCCCACACTAAATTTGGCGCTGAATTGAAATGATATGAGGCTCTTTAAAACGGTGTCACTGAAGGTTCACAGGTTTTAGCTCCTTCTTTTAATCTCTGTTTAGTACTTATGAGCCAATGAAAATATCTGGATATTTTAGTCATGTCTGAGTCACCATCATCAACCACTTTTAATCTAAATTTAGTCATCATGAAATATCACTGACTAACATTATGACAGAATATTTTAGTCAACGAGATTGTCTACCAAAAAGTTACTGTTGCCTTCAGTTTAGTGGGTAAAAAGTGCACAATTTAGTTCATCATCTCCTTTGAAGCCGCAGCTGGTGCCTGTAATTAACACATACTACTGTAGAACCGAGTGCTAATTTTGGTAGTTCCATGCAACATACTGTTCTCCTCCGTGTTGTACGATCCCAGGACTCACACCGAGATGAAACGACCCAGGAATCCGTAGCGCCGTTGTTCCTCTGCCTTTGTTGTAGAACAAAGAAATCAGATATAGGAAAGAAGAGACCCACTTTGAAATGATTCACTCTGCCATTGAACAGATATTCCTCACATGTGTCTTTGCACCACACCGCTGATTAATGTTTTTCTTTACCGCCGTGTTCTGATCAGAACTCTCTGTTTCTTTTACATGTTTCTGGGTGCCTCCGTTGGATTTCGTCATCAACAGGTAAAGCAAATCTACTTTATTTCTTATAAAGCTGGGTGCAGTGCCTAAAAGGTGGTTATATACAGTATCAGGGCTGGGACAATGTGTTGTTGTGCAATATATCACAATACACCTTTGCTGCTAAATCAAGTATTGGTACATGCTTCTAAATGGAGACACTGCAGGCAAACGTTTTTTTTTGCTGGGTTTTGGACCAGTTTTCTATATATTTTTTTACCTGGAAACAAATAAATGACCTGACAATGGGAAATTGTAACTTCAATGACCATTTTCTCAAGATGCATTTTCCCTCTTTAGATGCCTTTGGCTCTTTAAACTGGCATTTTACAATTTTAGGAATATATGCATAATATTTAAATGTACTTTTTAAGGGGGAAGGTTTACTTATAATCTTGAATGCTGCTGACAACCAGGACCTGAGTACAGTGTTTCATTTCTGTGTATTTTTGTATACTGAAATGACAACAGCTTTTTGAATCTTGAATCTCATATTGTGGCGACAACATCTCCACTTCAGTAGCTCCTACAGACGCCAAATATTCCAGTCTTGTACTGTACTTAACAATATTTAAACACATTTTTGAAGGTTTGTTCACAAGGATTTTTCAATGTTTAATTCATAGCCTGATTTATTGAGTTTTGAACCCACAAAACTAAACAAGATATTCCAATCCCCTCTGAACAAATCTTATGAACAATATATCAACAAAACCATAAACTTAAACCTGGCTCTATCCATTATTTAGATTCCATCGCCACAGAAAACTTGCAATACCTTTTATGTTCTCTATTCTCTATAGCAAAGTATCAAATTGATATCACTCATCTTGCATTTTGCCCCTATTCACCTGCAGTGTCTTTTAAACCTACATTTGGTGAATAATTCACTTTTCAATCTTAACACTTTGTTAAATGTCAGAGGAAATTGGGTTCATAACTTCCGGACACATGACTTTATTTTCTTTTTCAAAAATGTCCCAATGCTGTATCACAAAATGTACCATCAGCCCTAAAGTATTGTGATATGTATTGTATGGCAACAAAAGAATATCACCTCAGCCCTGTTATATATTGACATAAGCTTTTTAAAGGTTTGGATCTGTCGAATTGGCTTGGTGATTTTGGCGACATCGTGTCTGTTTGGTCTTTGCTTTAGTTCGAATGCGATTCATATACTGTGGTTGTTTGATGCAACTTTTGCACACAAAATATGGAGTTATCTTCAAAAACAAATGAATGCTCTTAGATCTGATAACATGATTGACTTCTTGTTTGTGGCAATGTTTGGATATTGTAACAGAAACTGTTGTTAAAGTGCTTTTTCAAACGCTGCTTTTGGATAATTGAAATCTCGTCCCTATCACCGTTCTGAATTATTGCTTGCTAGATCCACTTTGCTCTCAAGGTCCGTTTTCTTATGATTGAAAGTAAAAATAATAGCTGCCTAACAACTAGTCATAGCTTATTGTCTCGCAAAAGTGCTTGTTGTCTTTGCTTTTCCATGTTGTTTTCAGTCTTGTGATGGGCTCATTTTTTATATTAAAGACAGAGAGGCACAAGATTTGATTGCAGAACATTTTAGTTGAGGTATTTGCATGTAAATAATAGTTTGTGCCACATAGACGTGGGCAATAAATCGTGCACAACTTTATCGAAATTGTTGTTTGGAAATTTACAAGATGGAGTGTATCTTCAAAGTCAAGAAATTAACAAAAAGCTGCAAAAACTGCTGCTACAAAATACAAATTAAATGAGTAATCTCTCAAAAACATGTATAATAAAAAAAAAATAAACTTTTAAAGTTTTTTTTCAAGAGAATGATCTTTTTGAAGACATGGTGATCTAACTGAATACATTTTGAGAACATTTTGACATATTTTTGATGGTTGCAAAAATACAGCTTGATCATTGTTATCGAGAAAGTCTGAATATTTTTAAGTACAACATGTCCTGTGTTCTTTATTGTGTTATGATTACTTCAGTGTAAAAGAGCATAGAAAAACACAGATATCAATTTTAATAAGCCCTTCAGTTTGCTTCATAAAAGTGCAAGCCCTGGAAGCATCTAAAGCTTTCTTTGTTTTATTTTTTTCCTGCCATTTTTAAAAAAAAGGAGAAAAGAAGAAGTCCTCCATCAAAGTGAGGGTCACGTACTTCCTCGCCTGTCGCTGAGTCAGCTCTTTCGACTTGTTCACACGCGCCGAAAGGAAAATAGAGGAGGAAAAAAAATTCAATAATTCGCATAAAAGCAGCCGGTGCATGATGCTGATAAAATGCCACGCCAGCAGTCTGCAAAGTTCTATTGCGAAGACGACAAGGCTTTTAACGTGCACTGTATTTATTTGAAGCTGTTCTCTCCGAAGAAGCAATACGGCGGCGCACGTGTGAAAGGGAAGTGCACTCTCCGAGACTTCATCACTATGCCCCATGTCATTTTCTCGCCGCATTCATCTGTTTGTAACTGTTGAGCTGCTCTCTGAGTGACGATCTTTGTTCGACTGAATACACCGGGGTGGAAGAAGTGAAAGTGTGGAGGACGTCTGCTAATCGCCGATGTGCAGGGACAGCTTCCGTGTTGTTTTAGAATGTTGCTTTATTCTGCTCATGAATCTGAAGGAGACCATGACAACAAAGGTATTGAGAATTGTAGGCAAAAATTCTTCAGTCTTCATCTGTTTCGATCTTACTCCAAAGATCGTCATCAGCTACTGAAGGTCTGGAGCACGCTGTGGGTTTATAAATCCAGTGAACCAGCAGGAGGAGCCAGCCTCTAGGCCCCTCCTCTCTTAGTGCTAAAGGTAAAGTACTTAACCTTAAAGTACTGATGACGATCTTTGGAGTAAGATCGAAACGTCCTACACTTCAACTACAGAGTACAGATGAAGACTGAAGAATTTTTGCCTGCGATGGACAACTCCTGTACGACTGAGAACCTACACAAAGGTATTGAGAACATTTGGTTCCACAAACATGAAGATAAGATAAGCCGGAGAGGAGAAATTCTTTTTGGACATCTACCAGAGATTACATTTCTCACATCCTCAGAATTGACATCATCATTAAACAAACCAAGAGCTGCACATCACAAGGAAAAAATAAGTTATTGCACAGTTACATCGATTACAGCCCAACGAAGGAAGATTTCATCATCCCCAAAAGGCCTCAAACTTAGTAAGGTGCCGTTGAAGTGCAGTTAATATTGCGCTTCGGGCTGTGTACCTTTGAGAACCTGGCGATACGATACGTACCTCGATACACAGGTCACGATACTATACGTGTCTCCATACACGGTCACGATACGATACATACCTCGATACACAGGTCACGATACGATACATACCTCGATACACAGGTCACGATACGTACCACGATACACAGGTCACGATACTATACGTGTCTCCATACACAGGTCACGATACGATACGTACCTCAATACACAGGTCATGATATGATACATACCTCGATACACAGGTCACGATACGATACATACCTCGATACACAGGTCACGATACTATACGTGTCTCCATGCACAGGTCACGATGCAATACATACCTTGATGCACAGGTCACGATACGTACCACGATACACAGGTCACGATACTATATGTGTCTCCATACACAGGTCACGATGCAATACATACCTCGACACACAGGTCACAATACGTACCTCGACACACAGGTCACGATACATTACGTACCTCGATACAGAGCCTTCTCAATACAATGTGACACTGTTTTTTCCCCCCAGTCTTGCTGCCGGCTAACACCTGGGGG
>OMNZ01095331.1:0-13975 GCA_900303255.1 Lesueurigobius sanzi
CTGCACTGGCCACACAGCCCCACAGCATGATCGAACCACCACCAAATTTTACTGTGTTCTTTTTCCTCCATGCATAACGCCCCTGGTTATGCCCAAATAACTATTTTAGTTTCATCAGTCCACAGCACCTTATTCCTAAATGAAGCTGCTTGTCCAAATGTGCTTTAGCAAACCTCAAGGACCCCGTTTGTGGCGTGTGCAGAGAAAAGGCTTTTTGTGCATTACCCTTCCATACAGCATCTCCTTGTGTAATGTGCGCTGAATAATTGAATGATGTACAGTGACACCATCTGCAGCAAGATTATGTTGTAGGTCTTTGGAGCTGGTCTGTGGGTCTTTGGAGCTGGTCTGTGGGTCTTTGGAGCTGGTCTGTGGGTTGACTGTGACTGTTCTCACCATCCTGCACCTCTGTTTATACTTCAGGCCTTAAGTAGAACTGTGCCTGTGGTCTTCCAATTCCTCACAATGTTCCTCACAATTGAAACTAAGAGCTTAAATCTCTGAGAGCTTTCTATATCCTTCCCCTAAACCATGATGATGAACAATCATTGTTTTCAGGTCTTTGAGAGTTGTTTTGAGGCTCCATGTTGCTCTTCAGAGAAGATACAAAGAGGAGAAACACTTACAATTGTCCTCCTTAAATACACTTTCTCATGATTGGATTCATCTGTGTATGGAGGTCAAGGGTCACTGAGGTTACCAAACCAATTTTGAGTTCCAATAATTAGTGCTAAATGATTAAAATCAATAAAATGCAAGGTGCCTAAATTTATGCACATGCCTAATTTTGTTTAAATAATTCTTGCACTTTCTGTAAATCATATAAACTTTATTTCACTTCTCAAATATCTCTGTGTTTGTCTCCTATTTGATATATTTAACTGGATTTTTTTTTATCTAAACAACCAATGATTTATAAAGGAAAATCATGAAAATGTACAGGGGCCCAAACTTTTTCATACCACTGTATAGTACAACAAAGAAAATTGGCCGAAGCACAAAGGAGTCAGACATGAAGAGATTTAGTTTGTGTATTTTATTGATGCTCTTCACACATTGCACAGTGGTCATAGTTGCAATGCTTCACATAAGAAATGATGTAAGGTTAATATTTGTCATAAATAAGAGCAAAATGTTCATCCTTCCTCCTACTGGGGGGTGAGGTGGTAGTGTTTGGTTGGGCTCCTCACTGGAGGAAGGGGAAGGGCATCTCAACCTCAAGAGTTCCGTCGCTGGCTTTCACGTATCTCTGAGCGTCGGCGGAGGCCTGCTGCAGGACGCTGTTGACTGTGGTGTTGAACTGGTCCACAAAGTAAATGCACATATCTACAACATATTCCACCACTCCGTTCAACTGATCCATGCTGAGGCCGGACACTCGGTCAACAATGTCCTTCACGGCGGTCACAGCCCATCGGTACATCTCGTTCACGTTGCCGAAGAGGGCGTCCATGTAGTCTGACTTGATGGAATCAACAAACTCTTGGGTTTTGTCCACAATGGCTTTCAGGGTCTCGCCGATCTTGACCAGCATGGTGTCCAGGCTCTCCATGTTGTTCACGAAGTCCACCATCTGATCGAAGGCGCCTTTGACGGTGAGTTTCACGCTATCGATGATCTGCCCGATGGTCATCACGTCGCCGATGGGCATACGGAGTTCCACGGTGCTGAAGGTGTCTACGAAGGCGTTGTAGTAGGACTCCAAGGCGTCATAGACGACCTGGATGGTGCTGCGGAGGGCGTTGGCGATGGTGCTGGTCAGGGCTTTCAGGACTACAGGCAGAGTGGTCATCTCATCGGAGCCAGGGAGGGAGAACTGGGTCTCTCTCAGGACCTTGATGACGGCATCCAGGAAGGTTTGGACGTTTTTCTGGAACTCGACGATGAAGTTGCGGAAGAAGATGGAGAGCTGGCTGAGCTGGACATCGTAGTTGATGGCAGCGTCGTAGACCTCAGCGATTCTGGCCACGATGGCGTCTTTCCACTCCAGCACGTTGCTCGTCATGAGTTTGTCGTCGATGAAGGTCTTCACAGAGGACATGACGGCGGGGATCTTGGCCTTGAACTCAGACAGGATGGCTTTGGGGGCCTCCATGTTGTAAGCCACCTGGAAGGTCATCTTGTCGTTGTCTTTGGGTGAGGAACGAAGAACCATAATGTCAACATCGGCATCCGGGGAAGACTGGGGAGGAAAAAGAAAACCTTGTTAGACAATCCAAACTTTTTCTCATAAAACTAAATTATTGGCTAAAATAAATCGATGTGTATGTGTTTTGCAGTGTACAATCCTTAATTGAATGTACTTTTTGGGCTATTATGACCACTTAACTTGCAAGTGATGATATTTAAAACCATATACACTACCGGAACACTTTTTTATGTATTTGTTTCTCTTTATTTTCAAGACTATTTACATTGTATATTCTCACTGAAGACATTGATTATGAATGAGCACATATGGGATTATTATGGTTTGAATAAAAAAGGTTGAAATATATTCTATAGAATACAGGGTGCCAATTTGAAAGAATTTAACATATTTTGAATTTTTCCCCCCTTTTTCATTCCCTACATAATTCCATGTGTTCATTCATAATGCCTTCAATGAGAACATCAAAAGGCCAGGCCAATACTTACTGGGTAGCGTCCATAGAGTCTTCCGGTCATCTGAGTGGGGATCTTGCCATTGACCTGCAGGCCTAGGAAGCCAGCGGATGGAGAAGACAGTGAAGCGCTGATGCCGTTCTTGTTAGCAGAGTAGCGGACGTTCATGTCAGTGAAGGTCGGGCTGTTGATGTCCACGTTCAAGGTGTGGCGGGAGAAACTGTAAAAATATTGATAAAATGTGTCATAAAACTCAAACCACAACAAACATGGCAACAATATCAAGCGCTCTTCCAGACTCCCAATGATTAGTAATAGCAACAATGCTACTTTTGCTGTTGTGACTGTAGATTCATATTTTACTATTTGTATTCTGTTGTATGACCCTTCTCATGCTGTATATCATCTGTGTGAATTTAATGATCTTCTGTGGGGCTTTACTTGGGGTGACCATCTTGCCCAAACATGTTGTTTATGGGGCAGATACCTCAAGGGTTTTAATTGCCTCCTGTTGTGTAAACGGGGGTTGTTGCCTTAAACCGTTTGTGCTTTGTTCTGCAAGGGTTTTGATGTTGGGCTAGATTAGGAGATGCCTTTTATTTGTTTACGGCGGTGTCGCAAAGAAGCCTGCGAGCCAACTGTCCTTGGGGGGAGGTTCCTGACCCTTTTGGTTGAAGTGACCTTGAAATGAGAGTTAAAAGAGCTGCTCTTCAGTCTTACTCGGAGCACTGGCCATGCTCTCGGTAACAACTCAAGAGAACCTCGTTGTTCCATGTTTCTGTTCCATTTCTACTGCTGAATAAATCAACAATGACAACCTGTACAATATTGTTATAATATTGATTTTTTACTGTTACACTGTCATCGTCAAAATAGTGTCTTCTGAGCCAGAACTCCATTTAGAACATTTACTGAATTACTAGGACATATGATTGATACATACCTGTCATCAGCCTGACGCTTTCTCCTGAAAATGAAGACAAATTATTACAAATTATTACTTTGTATTGACAACCAACAGTAATTGCTCTAAATAATAGCTATGAAGTTACCTCAGAGCCTGGGTGATAGCATGGTTGACATCCAAGGTCATGGCAACATTGGTCAGAACAGCCTTGTTGTTCATGTTCAGGGCATCGTTCTCATAGTTGGTGGTGGAGGAGGCTGTAAGGAAATAAATACAGGGACATGTAATCAACCAATACAAACATGGATGTGTACATTATTAAAATAATATAGTGTGTTTTTTTATGTTGACTCATCAATGTGTGTAATGTGATGTTCAATGAGAATATTTTAAGTTCTGTTTTTAGATTGTGCACTTAAGAAATTAACTTGTGGGTGGATAAACATCATCATCATCGTCATCATATTAAACCATTTCTAAACAAAATCTTGTACTGTTTTAAAACCCAACTGCTCAACTAAATAATGGTGATGAGGATGAGGATGGATGAACATTATTAAATAAATAATATATTAAGCTTACCATCCAAGTCATACTCCAGCAGGTTCAGGGGAGAGGTGGCAGACGACTTGGCGAGGACCTTCAGGACCGGGTAATCTCCCTCGACTTCCAGCATCAGGTTGGTTGTGTAGATTGGGCTCACGAATTTGCTGTTGGATGCAACCTTCTGCTTTTCAGCGGTCACCTCAGCAGTTGCCTTCTCGTAAATGGTAATGTCTCCGAAGTTAGTGGGCTGAGCGAGGTCGATCTCGATGTCGGCAGTCAGGGAGGAGATGGGTGCAAAGTCGACTGTTCCCTGGGCAACATGGCGTCCCTTGGTGTTGAAGTTGAACAGGTTGGCTTCGTTGTTTCCGGTGTACTTCAGAACAGCGTAGACACGGCTAAGAGCAGCCTCAACAGCCAGGTTCTCATTGACATCAATGGCAAAGACCTTGTTAGCGCCCTGGTTCAGCTTTGTATCGGCGATGATCTTGGTGTTGGAGCGAAGGCCGTCCTTGTTCAGGTAGAAGTTCAACTCATTGTCCAGCACTCCCAAAACCAGGTAGTCTTCCAAGATGGTTCCGTCCATGTTGGCTCTGTTGGAAGTCTCCATTGAGATGTATTCGAATGTTCCCTCCATCTTTGTACTGTGATCTGCCTCAGCCTTCACCACGGCATTAAATCTGGGGATGTTGAGCTGTCCGTTCACTCTGAAAGTGCAAGCAACATTGGGTTTCGCCTTGTTGTCTGCGACCAAGTTCTGGTTGATTTCCATGTTGAGAATTGGCATGGCAACTTTTCCGACGGTTGCAACAGAGACTGCGGTTTCGTAGGTCTCAGTGCTTACACTAACAGTGCTGTCATGGGTTCCCTCAATGTGCTGGTTCTCCAAGGATACAGAGTTGGCCAGTTTGATTCCTCTCCTGGTGGTCAGGCTGGTTGTTCCGTCAAGCTTAGCTTTCAGACTCTCAAACACTGATGTGGTGGTAGCTCCCATGCGGAAAACAATGTCATCTTCAGTCTCCAGAGCAGCATTGAGGTTCAGGTTGATGATGGCAGATTTAAAGCTCAAGTCAGTGACAAAGTTGCCAAGATCTGGAACCTGAATCAGACCCATGATATCAAACAGACGAGGAGCCATGCTCTTCTGGTAGGCCACTTTGGCATCAAGGCTCACAGACTGCTCGGTGGTGGTCAGGATGTCCTTCAGGATTGTCTGCTCATACAAATTGAGGTTGCTAACTTCTGGAGTGCGGAAGTCAACAAATGGCAGCTCAATCTCAGGGATGCTGATGGAAGAAGTCAGGAAGTCGAGGTTGGCCTGTCCATCAACACCAAGAATGACTGAAATTTCATTGTCAGTGTTGTCCACAGAGATGTTGAAGAAGACCATGTTTTTGTTGAAGCGCACCATGTTGATGGTATTGACCTTCTGCATCCCAGAGTTCAGGTAGGTGGACCATTCGTTCTGGGTATCTATTTTGGCTGTCAGTGATCCCAAAAGGTTGACTCTGTTGGCACCCTTGTTCTTCAACTCAAAAACAAATTCCCTGGGGCTAATCACGTACCTGAACTCATTAGTAATAGTGCCTTGGACTGGGCCAACCAGTTCTGAGTTGTGGTTAGCAGTGATGTCAATCTTCATATCGAAAAGGTTAGCCTGTCCAAATGCTACAATCTCACTTGACTTGAGGAAGGGTGTTTCAGCCTCATTGCGGATGTTGAACTTGACGAAGCTAAGAGTGCCAGCTTCAACATTCATCACCTGCTTCATCTTGAGCATTGGAGAATCAGTATCACCATTGAAGGTCAGGGTGACTGTGCTGGGAATAAGTGTGAATTCAAGGCTGCTCTTGTGGTTACCCTCATCACCGTTATAGGCAGTTTTACCTGTGTTGTCAACTGAAAGAGTGATCTTCAGGCCATCAATGCGGGCAATTGCCTTCTGAGCTGCATTGGCTTCCATTTTGACATTGAAGACAGGAATATCAATGACGTGATTGTAAGTGCTCTCAAGAGAAGCAGACATGCCATCTTCCATTGCAATGAAGGCGGTGTTCATGAAGTCAGCAGTGTATGGTGTAGTTGCAACCTTCACTGTTGTCTTTGCCTGGGCTTGTGCAGATTTTCCATAGAGATTCAGAGATCCCTGATGATCAACTCCAAGAGCAACATGTTCAAATTTCACAGTTTCTCCAATAACAACTCGGCTCATCTTCGGGATTGCCAGGCGGGCTGTTGAGTCAATCTTGTAGTTAAAGATGTCATATGCTGGTGATGTGCCCTGGGATGTAAGGAAGGCTGTCATCTGAGGAGTCTGCTCATTTTCAGTTGAGTTTTGAAGCTCTGCAGTTGTCTTTGTGCTGTACATGGGAGTTTGCACTCTGATCTCTCCATAGAGCTTGCCAAAGCTTGGGAATGCAATTTCAGTTGGAATTGTTGGCAGCTTGATCTCAGGAATTTGCAGGGACTTCACAAACTTCTCCACGGGCACTTCTGGGATGGCAGGGAAAGAGATGTCAGGAAGAGTAAATTCTGGGAAGGCAATCTCTGGCATAACAGGAAGGAAGTTAAAGCTCAGGTCTCCAAAGAACGCCTCAGCATCTACCATCTGGAAGCTGAAGTTCATGATGTACTCAATCAGATCAAAGATCTTCTGCTTGATGTCAGCAAAAGCAATTGTGGTGGCTGGAACAGTGTATTTTTGCAAGATTGTGAACTCAGGAATATCAATCTGGGTTGGGATCTCAAATTCCTGGAGCTTGGCCAGTTTGATGTTGAAGGCGGGCACCACCAGGTCAGTCAAAGGCATAGTGAATTCAGGAATATTAAACTCTGCATTTCTCAATTCAGACATGATTCCAGTGATCATTTGTTTCACATCTTCAAAGATCTTTTGATCAGGAAGGGATTTGCTGATGAAGTCTACAGATTCAATGAGCATGAACCTAACAAAGCTAATGGTGTTCTTGTAAACTGCGCTCACAAATTCCATTCCAGAAATGATGTATTCTTTGATCTCCAGAGCCTCAATTTGCTCCTTCACATAGTCAACCAAGGTCTTGCTGTAATCAACAACTTGGGCAGCCATTCCTTGTACAGATTTGACTATTTCTGCAAATTTCACTTCTTGCAGGCGTGCAGTGATGTCCTTAACAGTGGAGAAAGCATAGTTGACAAACTCCCTCATCACTTGGAGTTTCTCGGGGATCTCCAGGGTCTTGATTGCATCATTAATGTAAGCTGTGTACTGAGAAATACTCTGATTGAGGATGTTGACCAAATCGTTGTACTCCATAGAATTCAGTTTCTGCACCAGACTGTCAATCATGGCGTTCAGGTTAACAATGATATCCTTTACTTCAGTCGTTTTGATGTATTCAATTGTGCTCTGAACGATCTGCATGACTCTTGTTGGGATGTCAGCATCTTTTACCATTTGGACCACAGAGGTGATGGTTTCCTCAATTTTGACTTGCTTGATGACTTCAACAGCTTTCTCCATTAGAGCCTGTACTTTCGCGTCAACCTCAAACTGAACAAGCAGATCTCTCACTTTAGCGTAGAAGGTGTTAAGTTTTCCTACAACGTCAAGGTCCTGAATCACTTTCAAGACGTAATCAAGAGCATCATTGAACTTTTCGGTGGGAATTACGCTCATGAGCTCATCGATGTATAATTTGATGTCAATGTTGACAATGCCTTTAAGTGTGTCATAGATCTTCTGAACATCAAAGGACTGAATCATCTCCTTCACGCTGTCCAAGAACCAGGTTGCTGTTTTTGTGATCTTGTACTGGTTGTCAATTTCAATAAGCACCTCAAGTACGCTTCCTCTGAGTTTTTCCATGTCGAAATCCTGGATCATCTGAGATACGGTTTCAATCATGTAGACAACGAACGGTCTGATTTGATATGCCTCATCAATAGCCAACAGCTGTTCCTGAATCGTCTGCACAATGGTGTCAGGCAGGGTCATGTTCTCCATCATTTCTTTCATCTTGGCAACAAACTGACCTACGTAGGAGCTGACATCAGCCAGCACCTTGCTCACAGTTTCACGCAGGTTTCTTACCAAGCCTTCAACATCTTCCATAGTAATAGCATACTCTTGGGTGAAGTCGATAAAGAATTGCTTGAGTCCATTGATCTTCTCTTCGAGGTTCAGTTGAGTAACAAAGTTGCTGATGTGCTGAGGGATGGCTTCCAGTTTGGCACGCACCTCCTCGTTGTTGATGAAATCCATGACAGCCTCAGCCATGTAGACGAAGGCACCCTTGAGGTTTTCCAGAACAATGGGGAAGGACTCAATGAAGGGAAGCTGGATGACTTGCATGTTGGTGTTCTTGTCGTACTTCAGGAAGCCAGAAATGGCAAACTCTTGGTTCTCTGCACTCTCCTGGTTGAGAAGGCTGGTGAGCAGGGCACTTGACATCTCAACTCCCATCTTCTCAGCTGTGTTGTACAGGCTCATGTCCTGGTTGAATGCATGGTTGTTCATCTTAGACTTCATCCTAAAGCTTGTCTTCTGCTCCTCCAGAGACAGAGCAGTGTCCACTTTGTTGTCAAATGTGGTCTCGAGTGCCATGCCATTGTCGAGGGCCTGGGTCATTGACGCTCTCCATTCCTGGGTGCTGGCAAAAGCAAGAGGCTGGGCTTTCATAAGGAACTTGCCATAGAGCTGAGCAGAGTGCTTTCCGTAAAGAGTCAGGTCACCGTCAGCGTTAAAGATAGCATCAAGGTTGAAGTCGAAGGGAACGATGCTGCAGCGGATGGTGTGGTCAAAGCGCATGGGCTGGGAGTTGAAGCGGGCATCGTTGGTGAAGCGGGCGGCTAGACCGATCACCTCAAGCTCTGTGTTGTGGTTCATGTGAGTGCCGAACACTTTGCCTGTGGTACTGTATTTGGCATTGGCGGTCATGTCAGCGTAGTTGATCTGGTAGATGTGTTTGATCTCTTCCTCACCGTAGATGGCCTTCACGCTTCCAGTCAGGTCCAACTTGTACAGCTCTGCCTGAAGCTGGGCCTCATTGATGAAGTTGGCAGCCAGGAGTTTCAGGTTGTTGTTGACGTTGGCAGAGACAGTGTATGGTTTCATGTCAAAGGTGATATCATGATTGTAAGTGACAGATTCACTTGCCAGGGCATCAGCCTTTGAGGAGAATTCAATGCTGGACAGAGTGATGGTCAGAGAGTTGGCATTGTCGACTTTCATGTCAAACAGTGCAGCTTTGTTGGAGATGGAAAGAGTAGCTTTGGAGGTGTCAATACCAGCGTTGAAGGTATTCTCAACAGACAGCGGGCTCTGAAGTGTGTTGGTTCCGCTCACAACCAGGCCTTCTTGGTTGAGTTTCATGTTGGCCTTGTGGATCGCCTCATTGTCCAAGAGCTTGAGGGTGGCATCATTGTTCACAGCCAGACCTTCGCTGTTCAGCGTGGCGCTCATCAGGGAGTACACACGGTTCTCAGCATAGTCAGAGTTGGTCTCCATCCTCATCACAATCTCACCGGCTCCAGCAGCTGCCTCAATCTGGTTCTTCATCTTCAGCCCGATAACTTGAGCATTGGCATCAGACTTCACTGTAAGTTTTTGGTCTTTGAAGTCAATGGAAGCAATATGTACTACAGTTCCATCAAGAGCATTGGTGTTGACTACTACTGCGATGGCACCGTCGCGAAGCTCTGCATTGAATGTGTTCTGGGCTTTCAAGAAAGTGGAATCGATCTCAACGGAGGACTCAATCTTGGCTTCTGGGGTGAATGGGGCAACAAACATGGACTGGTATGAGAGAGCCTTGGCATAGATGGGGCCAGCCTTAAGCAAACCGTCGAAGTTGCTGTCCAGGGTGAGTTTCTCGGTGTTCAGTTTAGCAACGCCATTGTGCTCCACAGCCATGCTGACTCCCAGGGGGCTAGTTGCATCGACCTTGGTATTAACTCTAAAGGTTGGTGTGTCAGCCAGGCTTGCCTCTTCTTCAATGTTCACACTGGCCTCGAGGAATTTGTGCACAAAAGATCCCTTAACTTGGGCCTTCAGGGCATCTTCTGGGACCAAACCAGAGACTAAAATGAAAACACAAAAAGTAATTAATATACCAATATTACAAAACAAAATTACAAGTAAATGTATCTGCATAAAGCAACAATACAGGAGTCATTTGATAATAAGAGTCTACGCCTTGCTATGTGTGACAAAATTGTATTGTGTGTTTTCTATGACTTACCTTCAAAGCGGACTGAGAGGATGTCAATAGGAGAGGTTCCAGCCACAGCAAGCTTAGCAGAGTAGGTTGATGCCTCCACAACGTCTTTACCGGCAGCCATTGAGGCCTCCATGTCGTAAAGGTTGCTCTTCAACATGGTCGAAACCTCAGCTTTGCCAAAGAGAGGGATGTACAGGGTCACACCCTCAGGGACAAACAGCTCTGGCACAGGGATCTCCATAGACACAATCTCCAGTCCAATTTGGGGCACTGAGATCTGGGGAGTGGTCAGGACCTCGGGGAAGTGAAAGTCGGCGGTGGTGGATTTTCCTCCGAAAGGCACAAAAGGTACAAACACGGTCCACTGCATGTCGTTAAAGTAGTAGACTGCCTTAGTCTCACTGCAGAGAAAGAGAGAAAAAGTGTACATTGGTTACACATAAAGTAAAAGTTGACATGGTACACACAAGTGATAGACAGAGAAACAATTGTAAGCTCTTACGTGTTGAGGAAGAGTCTCGCGGGCAGGGTCATCTCGGGCATGTCGGGCACTCGGAAGTTCTGGATGTATGGCAGATCAGCACCGTACTTCTCCATGTAGTTGTTGGAAGCCTGTAGTCAAATTAGTATAAGATTCATACAAAGTAACCAGATGTATAATGTATTGGCTATTGCTATTATTGCTATACCTCCACGAGGTTCTTGAAGATGTGGCGGACTTTCATGTCTGTCTCTCCGACCTGTGTGTCCAGAATCTGCTCGCCGTAGTTGGCAATGATCTCTCCAACGGGCAGGTTTGCGGTCTCAGCGTTCATCTCAGACTTGAACTCAGCCTCGATTTTGCTGCCGTCTGCAAGGAAGCATGTCAGAAAATCATTTAGAGTAAGATGAAGCATGGTCCTGCTGCTACTATCTTGCTCTACTGGCACAGTCTGCAACTCATCCCTAGAACATAGTTGTAGCTCAGTTTTTCAGCTTTACACTGTATCTCTGATTAGTCATGGGTCTTCTCTAGACTCTATTTTATATTTGCCCAGTCTAGTTTTATATAGAGGTGGGTCCAGAGTTTGCTCCTTGTTTAGCCATGCTTTAGACTGGATTTTCTCATACAGACTTCATATACTTAGTTGTTTCCAAACAGATTTCCCCCACAAAAATATCTAATTGGAATGTTATATGGAAGTATTGCAAATGTCTTTGCTCACATGTCCAGAAGCAATGACATTTGAGAAAGAGTAAGCAAGAGTTAGCTAATTACAACCATTAAAATTGTAATTTCACTTTGTTTGTGAATGGTCTTGATAAAGTTTCATCAGACATTTATACTTTTCCCAGTTTTATGCTCCTGATTTGGGGGATTCTCATTTCCCTACACGAACATACTGCTCTTACGCAGCTCCTTACCGTATTTGAGAGCGATCTTCTGCCCAGACGTAGCCTCCATGATCTTGATGTCGCTCTTGAGTTCCACCTCAATCTCCTGCTGGCGTTTCATGTTGGCAGTGAAGGTGGCATCAGTGCTCAGGGCTGGCACCAGCATCTGCATCTGGAGCATTCCTTCAGCCATGGCACTCAGCCTGAAGCACAACAAGAATGACAAATTCATTTAGTGAATAGAAATAATATTCTCAAGTCTTTTAAACCAATGCTTGATTTCTGTTCATCTGTCGTGCACTTATTGATAAAACCATTTCTGTTATTGCGACTGTGAAGAAGTGAAGTGAAACGGTGGCTTACTTGGCGCGTCCCACCAGAGACACCTGGGGGATGTTCTTGTTGATGAGGTCCAGGGAGATGGAGTGGGTTCCTTTGCCCTTGGTGTTGCCGTCCACGAGGCCCAGCCTGAGTCCAGCCTCCACGTCGTAGTCTGGGATCTGCACATCGGCGCTCACAACGTTCTTTCTGCGGTTGTACTTGAGTGTGGCACGGGCCTCGGTGGGCTCAGCTCCTGTGTGCACCAATCAAACATCGTTCACATGATGTCACAACGTTCTCAAGAGCCTAGACTTTAAACTTGAGGTGGAGGGCAGCTGAGAATTAAGTTTGTAACTATGGTCTTAGTTTATACATGGGTTTCCAGTGATGTCACGCATTGTTGTGGCCGCCATTTTGTTGCCCGAAGTGGAATTATGCCACAATACAATAATTAGTAATACAGTATCACTGCTCACTCAGGATGGAAATAAAGGCCAATTGATTGATGAATGCTTAGTAAATTTCTCCATTGTGAGATCAATAAAGTATTATTCTTATCTTATCTTAACGAAGAGAGTACATGTCTACATAAACAAACAGTGCATTGCTATGGTTACAGGGCAAAGAGCAGTTAGTGGCAGCAGCAGGAGGCTCCCACACAGGCCAAAGATCTATTTCCACTCCTGAGACATCGAAGAGGTAACAGACAACCTTTCTCTGTGATTTTTTTCTTGGGTTGAGTCAGTGCAGACCATAGATAGACATAGAGACACATAGACTGATACACTCTTGCACTAGCCAGCGGGGAACAAAATGGCCACCCTGACCACTGAGGTCATGTGACTGAATCCCATGTGACTGAATCCCATGTATTGCTAATTTCTCTGTAATTTCTGGGCCAACACTGCAAAAACACTGCAAAAACTCATATCTTAGTAAGTCAAGTAATCTAGAAATGAGTTGAATTTTCTTGAAATAAGTCCATTTGTCCTTGGTTTGAGAAACTAATTTCAAGATACTTGTCCATGGGGCAAGTTTTTTACACTTGAATTAGGAAAAACACCAATAACAATCTTATTTCAAGTTATTTCTGTTTAATTTTGAGTGTGTTCAGGCTGTTTTTCTTAATTTTAGTGTAAAAATCTTGCCCCATGGATAAGCCTCTTGGAATTAGTTTCTGAAACCAAGCACAAATGTACTTATTTCAGGAAAATTTAACTAATTTCTAGATCACTTAACTTACAAAGATATGACTTTTTGCAGTGAATCCACATGAAACAAAAACTGTTACAAAGTTCAAAGTCTTCTCTGTCAGTATGAACTAACTTAGGTCTAATTATTTTCTCACAAAGGTGTTACCGAAAGTGGAGACAAAATTCAAAAACATGTACATGATGTTGTCCAGGGCAAATATACTTATTTGAAGAAAACCTTGACTTCTTGGTTATTTTTTGTCCGTTAAACAGATTATTGCTTTGGTTGGTGACAGAAGTGGCAGTGGTACCTTCAGCTCTGAGGATGAACTTGAAAGCATCGACCTTCTGCCTGCCCTCCTCGCCCTCGCGCAGCAGCTCGTAGGCCAGGGTGGCAGTGTACTCAGTGACCTCACCGGTGGGCATCAGCTCCACCGCCAACCTGCATTAATAACACACCAGGTCAGTGCTGGAACACATCCAAGCTGAAACCTTTTTCTGTTAAATACTGATTGACTATGAGGAAAGTAAACAACAAAAATTCAGCGACAAAATCTAAGTAATGGATAAAGCCAGGTTTTAATTTATGGTTTTATTTTGTTGATATTTTTGAAGAGTATTTCAGAGGGGATTGTGGATATTTTGTCTAGTCTTTGGACTCTATGAATCAGGCTAGGCATTAAATATTGAAAAATCCCCCTGAAGAAACCTTCAAAAATATTGTTAAGTACAAGCCTGGAAAGACTGGAGTCTGTACGAGATACTAAAGAGATTTGTCAAAAATATAGTTGTTGAAGTTACAATTTCACTGCAAAAAGTGATATATTGATAAG
>OMNZ01095332.1:0-14004 GCA_900303255.1 Lesueurigobius sanzi
CTCGATTTACCGGTCGATCTACGTTCCTACTCTCACCTATGGTCACGAGATTTGGGTCATGACCGAAAGGACAAGATCGCGAATACAAGCGGCCGAAATGAGGGTGGATGGGCGCACCCTTAGAGGTAGGGTGAGGAGCTCAATCACCCGAGAGGAGCTCGGAACAGAGCCGCTACTCCTCCACGTCGAAAGGAGCCAGCTGAGGTGGCTCGGGCATCTGTTTCGGATACCATACCATACCAACTTTATTTATTATTTATAATGCACTTTAAAAACTTTGCAGTTGGCCAAAGTGCCGTACACAAGTCATCATAATACAAAAATAGAAATACAGTATAAACCAGGGGTCACCAATGTGGTGCCCGCGGGCACCCAGGTGCCCTTTGGGGCATGCCCAGTAGCCCTTGAGACATTTTCTAAGGTATACACTTCTAATTCTTATAAATACAGTTATTTCTGTTATTACGTACTCAGTATTAGTTTAAAATTAAGATATTTTGATATAATATGGTCAATATCCTATAATTAAACAGTGTAACGTTTAACTGTGTAGGTTCTCAGTCGTACAGGAGTTGTCCATTGTAGGCAAAAATTCTTCAGTCTTCACCTGTACTCTGTAGTTGACGTGTAGGACGTTTCGATCTTAGTCCAAAGATCCTCATCAGCTTAATAAACACTTGAACACGCTGTGGGTCTCTTAAGAGTAAACCAGAAGGAGTTACCTCTAAGTCCCTCCTCTCTTGGTGGTAAAAGTAGGAAAACTTCTTAGCCTATTCATACTTAATATGGCTGGTTACCTCTGTATTGTCTCACCCTGGACTAAGTTCTAAGGCTGTTGACACTTCCCTATGGCCCTGCTGCTCCCAGTAGTCCAGGCTCATTAGCATGACAGTGGAGATGGTATCACTCTGTGGTTGTTGTTGTCACTAGGTTTCTGTCTCTGTAGGTTGTTATAGATTGGGTCCAACTTGAATCTGAGTCCTCCATTGTGATTCATAGTTGGATTTTCTTTTTTAACAAATATGGCCTCTTTGACACATACAGAGTACAGATGAAGACTGAAGATTTTTTGCCTACAGTGTACGTTTAAGTCTTTGGGATTTGTTTTTAACTGGTAGCCCGCAAACAACTTAATGTTCTTGAAGTAGCCCTTGGCTGAAAAAAAGTTGGTGACCCCTGGTATAAACAGTAAAACAGATTTTACTGTGAAATCAGAACAAAAAATTATGTCACTCACTGATTGAAAGCTAATGTGAAAAAGTGAGTCTTTAAAAGTGATTTGAAAACAGGCAGAGACTGAGCCTGTCTAACTTCTAAAGGAAGCTGATTCCACAGCTGCAACAGAAAAGGCACGATCCCCACGAAGCTTCCTTTTAGTTTTCGGGATGACGAGCTGCAATTGATCTGCTGACCTGAGCGCATGAGCCGGGGCATAAGGGTGGATCAGGTCAGAGAGGTAGGAAGGGGCAAGGCCGTTCAGGTATTTGGATCGGATGGGTGTTCCAGGCACGTCCGACTGGGAGGAGGCCCCGGGGAAGACCCAGGACACGCTGGAAAGACCAGGTCATTAGGCTGGCCTGGGAACGCCGTACGATCCCCCAGGAAAAGCTGGAGGAGGTGTGCGTGGATCGGGAAATCTGGGCATCTCTGCTCAGACTGTTGCCTCCGCGACCCGGCCCCGAATAAAGCGGAAGAAAATGGATGGATGGATGCGACAAATGTAACATAGAGCCATTTAATTCTATGGTTGAAAGAAAGTTTCTTGAAGATCCCAGCCGAGCTCCCACCGCCCACAGTTAGGTACATTTGAGGAAGGTAAAAAAATGATTTACTTACAAATATGTGTGGCGATTCTCATGTCCGATGTGAGCAAAAATGTCTGAATCCAAAACAGCTTTGTCCTTGCAGAAAATCAAAATGCTGCATTTGTAAGCGCCTATATAATTGGCAGGCAGTCAAAACACCAAGTTACAATCTTTCTCGGATTCCCAGTGTTGATATGATAGTCCTAACATGTTGAGTCATGCGTCATTGTTTGCAGAAGAGCCTATTGATACAGATGGAGTAGTGAGGCATTTGGGTAAGGACATCACCTTCTCCTCATGCCATTTAGCATTAAGTGGATACCGCAGATCGTAATCTTTGACTTTACCGGGTTAAGAATGACACGGAGAGGATAGAATTATGTCACACTTCTCCCTTGTACAATCAGCTGCTACATTTCACCTCCAAGTTGCGATATGTAAATTGAATTTGTACCATTTGATTGTCTGTGCACCTCAGTGACATGACGGTAATGAAATGCACTCACGCCAGAGTTCACACAGAGGCTGGACCCTGTGTAGTGGGTGGTGAGACTTTCGGTGTGAGCATGGTTTGAAAAAAACAGCGTGGCAGCCATGGGAAATTCACTTTATTCAGGCTCCTTTTTTAGCACGAGCAGATTGACTTCACAGTGTAGGGAAATGCAATGTGGAAAAAAGACTGAGGCTGTATCCGAATGTCCACACTATTCCCTATATGCGTGTATTATGTAGTAGACATGCCATTTTGTAGTTGTGCCTGAATGTCCAGAGAGAAAAAAGTAAAGTGCACTCAAAATTTCCCAGAATGCATCTTGAAAAGTAGTGAACAACGATGGTCACTGAACTGATCATTATAGACCACAAGGTACTGCGAACATCGGATGTAAACAGCCGACAGCATGGCCGACTGGATTCAACACGGATGAATGCAAAAGCTGCTTTAGTGGCGTGTTGTGGATTATTTATGAAGAAAACCCCCTTAAAGAGCAACTAACCCCCAAATCAACTTTTTTTTTTTGCTGATTAACTGTATAAATCGGTGTCTAATAGTGTTGCCTACATGTCTCCATTATTAATTTTTGACATTTTAGCGCACATTTGTTGTTTCTAACTTTTGTGCTTAAAACCGTCTGTGTGGCGCCCTCTTGAGGTTAAAACTATATGACTTGAATTTTGGAGTCTGTCACCTTATTGGTTCAATAGCTGATGTGACGTCAGCAGCCCTGCCGCTAACACTACAACAACAGCAGGCTAACGTTGCAAACCAGCTGCGAATGGCGATTCTAAACGTTTTATGCTTGGAGACTTAACACATCTGTAAAATAAATCCAGCGACTGAAACAGGCTCATGACGAGCTTTTAAAAGACATATAGCATGTCCATATTGAGTAACATTTAGCTGCTGCTGCTGGAGCAAGCATGACCTTAACACTATCTTGTAAAGTTAGCTGCAGTACCCTCCCCCCGGGCATTCGTTCCTGGCGCAGTTTTAGGCTGAGTTAGGCTATGGTAGGGGGGTTAGTTGTTCTTTAAATATAACCCGCTATGGGGAAAAGTTGCTAACGTTAGTTGCTTACATTTAGCTTGAGATCGATAGCTTCTCTTCTCGGGCAAAATGCAACAATCCAAGGCGTTTTCTTCCTTAAAGTAATAGTAAATGAATTGGGTCAGTCTTAGTCGCAGAATTTCATTATTATTATAGAATTTTCATTATTATTGCAAACTTTACAGCGGATGTATTGCACTCATTTTCGAGCATGATGCTACTTTCTCTTCCGCAGATCACGTCACTGCGGCGCTTGGGCAGTCATGTGATCAGCGACCGGGAGAAAGTAGGGAGCGGTCCTCCCGAATTGGCAACAGTCCACTAGTCTATTAAACAGTGCGGGACTATATAGTAGTTAGGGAATAGTGTGGACATTCGGATACAGCCCTAGAGTACACGGAAAAGTGTTTTATGTTCTTGTTTGCTGGACAATTTAATACACTCATGTTCTGATTTACTAAGCGTTTGCACGTGCACAAAATGAATAGTGTGTGCTAAAGTGGTGCAGCAGAATATACTGTACATATCAGATTTGCACAGTTTCTGGTGATAAATCAGGTGCTATGAAGTGGCATGTGCTAATTTTAAGTATTACTTCCATTGTAGCATCTGACTAACTAAATCATGCGCTCAGTTCAATAGCAAGTACAAACATACATTTTATACAGTTTTTGATTGTGGCTCTTCTGATTTAACGAAAAAGAAAAGCCCATTTTCACCTTCAGCATTTGCACCTTAGATAAACACATGCACATGAGAACACATCCGATACAGTTTTAGCTTCAACTCCGCCAAGACCTTCTTCCGTCAGTGCTTTGCTCGACTTGTTATTTCAACTTTGGTAATATTTTGTAGCACAGCTTTTTTTAGCAGAACTTTTGGAACTTTGTGTTTGCTCTTCCTGTTTACCTTGCTCTGACAGAGACAAATGCTTCTATTGATTAGTGCGCTCCGATAGCCCTCGCCCCTTAAATCCTCCTCCAGGAAAATTAAACCAGGACAGAAATACTCATTCTTTCGTTTCTCCTTGGTCCTCTCCTCTGCCCTCTCTGCTTCGCTTTGAGAGCTCTTCCCAATGGCCACGCCTGAACCCACTGCAATATTTAGCACTTGTGCACATTTTTGTTTTAGGCTGTGTTGGCAAAGAAACAGCCCGTTGATGACTGATTTTGCAATATAATGTGTATAATCCGTGTGACATGGATATTGCGTCGCTTAATTTCGCAATAACCATCATTTGGCAATACAATGTGCGGCCATGTGTGTGTTTGTAGATATCAAGTTAGAGATGTGATTTTGCAATATTACTTTTTTTTTTACAACATGTTTGATATCACACCACAGGGCCGCGCAGAGCCAGACAGCAGCTCTAACGATGCGTGGAGAGAGAGAGAGAGAGAGAGAGAGAGAGGGAGATGGCACAGAAACTATCAGAGTAAAGTAAAGCCATTTGTCTTCCTCTGCCCATATTTGTGACACCCCCTGAAGCCAGTAAAAACATGGAACACACAAGGAGACACACACACACAAACAAAGAAAATATTACATGTCTCCCAGAACGCATTAAACGGTATAGCGGAGGTTTAGGAGCAAAATGAAGATAAAAAACCATTTAGAATTTTTGTGTTTCGTTACATGAGAACAGCGACTACTTTAACAGGTATGAACAACAAAACAATATCAGGTTTGGAATTCAGGGGTAAAACTAAAAGTGCACTCTTTGAATTATTGTTGTTTTTATTTTTTTACAGTATTTGAATTGAGAAGTGAGAAATTCAGTTACACTGCTTAGAAAATACTTAATTTTGAGACTGTGAGAGACCAGACTTCTATAATGCTAGGAAGAACTTATGAATGTTTACGTATTTTGAGAAACCAAGTAAGGCGAGACACGGCAGGTGAAACCATCGATTTTTCCCGGGGTGGGCCATTTCGAGATTTTTGTTTAGTTTGGTCAATAAACATCGATGTAAAAATGACCGAACTCACCCTTTACGATGGTTATTTTATGAAGTTTGGCCGAGCTGCGGAACAGGAAATGACTCCAGCGACGCTTTGTTCCTTTGCCTTTCGCGTGTCCACATTTGACACATTTGGTATCCACGTGGAGTGCGTAAAGTCCACAACAAGGCGCTTGTATGTCATATATGATAATATCCTCTCTGGGACAAGCTACAGGAGAAAATGTGCAGACAACAACTCGCGCATGCGCAGACGGTACTAAACTTTCAAGTTATTTATCAGCGAATCGAGTTTACACTTTCCTCTTGCATCGAGATCTTCCCTTCAGTCGCACTAACAGACTCCAAATCTTCCAGTCTTGTACTTAGCAATATTCTGACAATTTGTGCAGATGGAATTTGAGCAAAATTTTAACTTTTACAGATTTATTCACTAATAAGTAGTTTATTTAACTAAAAAAGATATTTAAAAAAATCTGATTTTGTATCTAATACATCAACAAAATCAAACCATACATTTTAATCTGGCTTCATCCATTATACAGATTTCGTCGCTGAAAATATAGGCATTTTGGTCATTTGTACACATAAAATGCCTATTTTTATATCATAAAATGACAGAAAACTTGCAATACATTTTTTTCAATTATTTTTATGTCAATAATATACAGCAAAAGTTTCAAATTAATATCATTCAATTTTTTTTACCTATTAAAGGCACTATACCTGACTTTTATCCTAGTACTGGAATTAAAAAAAATAAAATCCTCCTCCTTTGGTAAATTGTAAACTCAGACATTTGTGGAAAAACTGCATCTAAATTTTAAGCATTTTTGTAAATTTCATGGGTTTGCAAGCTACTTTTCTTGCATTTCTGTGACTATAACCCTAAAATGTGACCACGCTAGTTGTGAAATTTGCTAAGACACTCATCTCTATGAAGAAATGGGATTTTATAAATGTGTGAGGAAGCTTAGGAATGTGCTTGGACCGCAACTAACAATTATTCCCTCCCTCTGTCCTTGTTTGTAATAAAAAATCAGGTATAGTCCCTTTAAGCCTTAAACTGATAAAACCTTCTGTCACTTTGTCATTAGTTTTGTCATTTTTATATTTAAAATTGGCCAAATTTTTTTTACGTTGTTTGATTAGTTGGCCTTCATTACATCATTGGTTGTGACAAACATGGTTATCCACTACTGCCGTAGAGTGTATTAGAGGTCTATCATCCACCAGAAGTCTCCAATGATTCTCTTTATCCCGGTCCAAGTTAAGACCAGTTAGGCCCAGCTCATGCACCACTGTATCCTGACGATTTCCTCGCAGCCTGAAGGATGGCCACCTAATCTACAAAGCCCCAACACTCATCCTCATGGATCAGCGGATAACCCGGCAAATATTAGCGCACATCTCCCCTCAGTCCGTCTGCCCGTCATGCTATCGCTGCCTCCATCTGTACAGAGGAATTTAATCTGCTCAGGAACTATGTCCATGTCCGGCAAGCTGCACACCAGTTAACCCTGACTCACAGCCCAATAAGAGGGGATCAGGCTTCATCGTGACAGCACCGCCAGGCACAAGTCGAAACCTACACAGTTAATGCACTAGTTCACTCACTACTAGCGGATGTTTCATTGGTGAGACTGAAAGGCAGTGTTTGCGGGATATGCTCTTGGGGCCTGGTTTACCTCGCCAGGAGCTAAATTGCAAGTTGTCAGTCAGCACATGCCATTTTATACTGTGTTGCACTTGATTTATCTTTAGAAACTGTTTATATTATTAGTGGCGCAAATCAGATGAATCTCAACCGCACCTACTTTTTGTACCACTTTAATAATAATAATAATAATAATGCATCGGTTTTATATAGCGCTTTTTTGGACACTCAAAGACACTTTACATGGCATTATTCTTTCACTCCATACTCGGTGGTGGTAAGCTACTATTGTAGCCACAGCTGCCCAGGGGTAGACTGACAGAAGTGAGGCTGCCAATTTGCGCCATCGGCCTTTCCGACCACCACCAACCAACCAACCACAAACCACACCTTTACCACAAACTATCTATTTTAAACACTTAGTATATCAGGTCTTAAGTGGTTTATGAAAGACTACCACACTGAACTTGTGCCTGTTATGGGTGGGACAGAAAAAGCAGGTGCACATTTTCTCCTAAAAGATGAAGCCTAAGCTGCTTCACAAATGACAGGAGTGAATCCGCTAAAAGTGATGCGTGTAGAAAGCATTCCATATTATTTCATACATTCATGCATTCAGTGTGAAGTGTCTATACCCAAGGACACAATGAAAATCTGCACCTGCGGGAGCTGGGATTCGAACCGCCAGCCCCTCTTTCGTTTGTTTATTTGTTTATTTATTAGGATCCCCATTAGCTGTACCCGTAGGCCAGCTAGTCTTCCTGGGGTCCTATATTAAAACCAGTTACACAGGCATAAAAATAGTGTCCCTTCAAAATGTCCATCCTCATTTCAAAAGGTTACAATTTCAGTTCATTCATGTCTCACAAATATGAAGCATAAAAACAGTGTCCATTCAAAGTGTCCATTCTCCGTTTTTCAGGTCACTTCTGCTCGTTGACCAAATACAACCTTCCCAAAAGCGTCTTTATCCGTTTCTTTCACCTCATTGGATGACTTGCGCTACCATCTGAGCTATTGTCGCCCCAAAGTGCAGGGGTGACAATGACCAGTTTTATAATGGGAATGACCAGCAATAATTGGCAGGAGCTCATGATTCTGTTTATCCGTGCTGAGAAAATAATGTGCAATGATGTGACGAAGTCATGTCTAATGTGTTTTTGTTCAGTAAGCACTCATAAATACTGATCATTTGACAAGTCACTGAATAATAGCACTAAAGCTGCCCTTCAGCTAAATTATCATGGGAGCGCATATGATTATTGTGTTTAGCACTTAGCGATAGCACTTCCACCAAGGGGAGTCTCTAGTATTTACACTTTGTAAACAAACCCTACCATATTTGCTTAGATCATTCTATACAACATATGCTATCACCATTTTCATTCCAGGCTCAGTTAAAAACACATTTCGGTGTAATGGTCAAGTAAGCACAAGCTGATAAGATGGCAGCGCTGTGTGGGAGTGTGTGGAGAAGGCAGTTGTCCTTATTTCTCTCCCCAGGAGTTTGTTAAATAGTGAATGAGTGTGCAGCGGGTTAGCGTGCATACAGGATGTTAAAGCAGGACAGCCGCACAGTACTTCTCATTTCTTTGTTCCCAGGAGATGCACAGGCTTGTTTTAGAGTGTGTGGAGGCAAGAACCTAGAGTGTTAGAGGAAACATATGGTTAAAGCAGAGAGAGAACAGACTTACTGTATGTCCCGTTGCTATAATTTAGCCTTTTCATATTGCTAATTACTGTATAAAATTTATTTTGTGCTGCTTTTTTCATTGTTACTTTTTGAGGCATAGCAGACAGTATGTACACTATACCTATGGCTCATTGTTGTTAGGATCTACTTCAATGACCAATGATACTGACGACCAAACAGAAATACTGTATTTAAGCACAATCGACTTATTTGAGTTTGTATCGTTCTAATCCCTCATCAAAAACATATCTGGAGTGGTATTTCATTTTATTCACGCAGTTTTGAATTGATCATGTTTAGGTTGGTTGTTTCATGTTGACTTCTTCTACAGTTCGTTTTGTACTTCCTGTTACAATAACATAATTGTTCAAACCCCCAAACTGTCCACATTTTTAAGGCCAATAATCCAATATTGGATTAGTTCTGAGCCATTCTGCACACAACAACTCTGTAGTGCTGTTAGCCATGTTGTTTAATAATCAATGAGGAAGTTTATTTTTACTACGTGATTCCCACTCTTGGCTGCAGGGCCAAATCCTCATCAGCGCTGGGGCTAGTATTTAAGATCATGTAAACCTAACAGACACATTATTTCAATTTATAAAATGTCAAATATCAATGCATAGACACCATAACAAAGGTTTTTAAGGCTATTTTCAATATTTTTATGCATGATAAGTCCACTTTAGAGCACCTTATTTAACATTCTTTCATAATGCATATCTGTCTCTGACCCCAGGGAATACTTCCTGATCTTATGTTTGCGTATAAACTCTCAGTCATGATGCATTGTTCCATGATAAAGTAAGCTGTAAGTCAATCAATCAATCTTTCAAAGTTTATTTCTAAAGCACTTTACATAAAAACATGACAAAAACATCAATATCGTTGCAAAATACAACAAAAGACAATAACATGTAATAGGCCTAAAGCCAGACAAATCATAACAACAATATCACAGCACTAGGTATTGTTGAAGGCGAGTTTGAATAAGTGGGTCTTTAATATAGACTTAAACAGCGACAGGTCAGTGATGACTCGCAGTTCGACTGGGAGCGACTTCCACAGTTTTGACGCTGCCACAGAAAAAGGTACGATCACTCCACTGCCTATACCAAGACCATTATTGTTACAGAAGTCATTATGTATACTGGTTGTTTAGATTAGTGGACCTTTCACCTTTCACTACAAAGATTTGTCAAAGGGGAAACAACTCTATATGACTCAAACAACCCTTCTTTGCCTTATATTTTCAAAGGAACTTACTTCGTTTGCTGGAGATAACAGCCTCTCAGTGCTAGAGTCATGCTGAGACTTCAAGTTGAGTCTTATTGCTTATAGGAAATTGAAGTTGGGGTTCATTAAACGTACAGCTGTCTTTCGTCGGTGAACTCTTTATAACCGTCCCACATCAGCCTTGTTTCTCCCACAGCACTTTTCCCACCCACAATCCTGCTCTGCCTACTTCTGTTCAACTTGCCTGCCAACTTTCCTCTCCGTCTTTGGACCATCGCGTCCCGAACACCTGCGCGAGAGGCTAGTTCCAGGACGCCGAAACAAACAGTCAGAAGGAATGCTCTGCGCACACTTTCTTATCAGCACAGGCGGGCCCCCGGTCAACATGCGTGCAACTCGTGTGCGCGCTGGTGTGGGCAGTAAGTTAGTCGTGATAGCCCTCTCAACACCAGCAGATGGCTCGCTCTCTCGCTCATCAGCGAAATGATCTGGCACACAATCACAACCCTATGTAATATTCATGAATGAAAACAAGCAGAGATGGTTGAGTAAAGTGTTTGGTGATTGGAACACAGATTTTGATTGTGGCCCTCTTCTGATTGAGGGAAAAGAAAAAGCCAAACCCATTTTTATCGAATAATACTTTTAATCAATTGTGTTTCGTCCTGGTTTAGAGTTTGAATCCACTCAGTGCTTAAAGGCCAGTTTGTTTGTTTGTGTTTTCACTTTGTTTGCTTTCATTGTTTCTAAAATTTTAATGATTGGTTGTGTCCAAACTCATTCCCAACTTTCCTAACACATCTCTAACATCCCTAGATGCAGTGTCTTCTCATAAATGTTCCATGAAGAAGAACAAAACCAATTCTATTCCACTACCAGGAAAAAACTCAGGCACAAGACCTTTAAATGAAGCATTATTGAGTGAAATCCTCCTGAAAACGATTCTATTTACCTGTACATATGTCAACTGAAGGAATTTGACCCGTTTTGAATGTGTTTTATAGTAATTATTCTCTTATTATGGTTTATTAAAGTAAATTTAATACAACCTTCCAATTATTCCAAAACACATCTGTAAGGCAGCATTGCAATTTCCTTATTGTTATTATGAAGAATAAATCATTTTCTCTTATCACCTCCTCTCTTTGTAACAGCGCTGTGCTGTGGAGTATGATATTTCCAGGGTAAATGAGGATTTATGTTCTTCTCAAACCAAGTTATTCAATGGAACATGTCCCGGCTTTGTTATCAGTGGCAGCCAATTAACTTCATTCCTATTGGGCGCCTACGTAAACAACGCTGTATGTGCAACTGTGCCGATAGTTGCTGCGCCGACTTGCCCTATTCGTCCATTTGTATGCGCGGGCTGTGATGATTTGTTCCGAAGCTCTACCTTTGCATTGTTAAACCGTGAGAGACTGAAGTGCGCGCCCCCTCCTCACCACACCATTCACATAACTGCTCCCATCGCTCTTTGGTTTTATTCCTTTTTCTCATTTCCAATTTCCATGTGCACTTTCCATTTCCTTTCTCTCCGCCAGTTCTTTGTCTGCTGCGAAAAGCTTTTAATTCCTGTTATAAAGCTGTTTTTAGGAACCAATCTTTTTTTTCATTGCTTTGATATATCAGAAACATGTCTTTATATGTACAGTATATACAGGTGTTAGAATGGGATGAGCCTACATATCAAGGCTATGTTATAACAGTATGTCCCCAATATTGGCATAGTATTTCGTTTGCCACTTATTGCAGGTTGAAAGTATCTGTTGTGCATTCAGATACTTTTGTACCAGAGCTAGTTTTATCTTAAAGGCCCTATAGTTTTATTTCAAACAATGAATGAGGGAGTGAGTAAATTAAATTGATAGTTGTGGTCCAAACTCATTCTTAACTTTCCTAGGCATACCTGGAAAACCGTGAAAACCTGGAAAATTACCTACCTCTTTTCAAGTCATGGAAAACACATGGAAAACTACAAAAAATGTCAAATGACCTGAAAAAAAACATTTTGTCCTTGAAAATATTTCTCCTCCCTTTGATTTTCTGTTTAAAATAAATGTAAGAGATGCTTTGCCACCACACCAGACTAAAGATGAGCTCATTCTTCTCCAGAACATTGGAAAAAGTATCTTCTATTTCAACATTTTCTCAGGGGAGGACCTCCCAAACCCCCCATTTCACCATGTTCCCAAGAAAACACATGCTTTACATGTCTGAGCTCGAATCTCTTCAGACCAAAAAGCCATTATTTGATGGCATCCACAGGGGGCGCTGGTGAGTGAGGAGGGCAGGGAGGTGGGCAAATTACCTAATCACAATGTTTTTATGTGTTTTCGCACTTTTAAATGTCATGGAAAATCCTGGAAATTACCTGGAAAATAATTTCAAGAGTGGGAACCCTGCCAGTTCTTTCACAGAGAGAGGTGAGTTTATAAGCACACCAAAAAGTAGCTTACTGCCCACCATGTGTCCCGTCCTGCTGTACTTTTCTAAACGTGTTGAGTTTCTCTAGCATCACAGTCAGACATGGGGCCATATGAGGAGTCTCCTGGCCCCTGTACTTCCCTTGTACACACACCCATGTACCCCCCCGGTGAGTCATTGCAGATGTTTCAGAGCCCGATCGATATTGTGTCTGTTCGCTCACAGTGGCCAAGAAACACTTTGCAACGGGAGAAAGTTAGCCTTGAAAATGTGCTCCATCTCCACGGCTTAAGTTATCGACCCTCCTTAAACCCCCCGGACTGTAACACACATTTATTATTGGATAAAATACAGATTCAAATACAGGGGGGGGGGGGGGGTTGAGTTCAGAAAGTCATTTTTATTGTTTGTTTTCATGCACATCAAAGATTTTTTGAATGATTTGAGCACGTTCTGTGTGTAATGGCATGAATACTTCCTGAGCCATGCTGTATAGACGCATAAACCAAACCTTCTGTACATGTGCACACAGATTTGGCTCTATTTTCAGCACATATTTATCTTGCTAAACGGATTAACTAGTGGCAGTAAGCCCCGGGACATTGTTCATAAAACAGTTGTAATCCATGTTCTTCTCAGGGACCTTTCCGACGCGGCCCCCGAACATCTGTTTCCTTAACTTATCTATGACCTCAATAAGCTTCGTTACATTAATCACATCTGTGGGCTATGAATATTATAACCCATTTCCAGTGCGGGTCCGAGGGCATTCGACTGTTTTCATTTGATCTAATAAGTTCAATGTGCTCCTTTTTCTCCTTGATCTCATTCTTAAAGTCTCAATGGGGCTTTTGGGGGTCATTTTTATGAGCAGTAAAATGTTGAGTTGAATATTGATCAGGCTTGTCCTTAGGGTACCTGTACTGCATCAAAACTGGATAATTATGTACATTCCTAATACGCATTCCTTGGCAGTGCAGCTTTCCTGACTCACAAAGCTCCTTGATCTCGAACAAAATCATTTTTGCTATATTTGTGTGGGACCACTGACTAGTAATTTCTGAATGGTGTTCAACTTGTCTTCCAGGTACTTTACTGTTTAAGTTTCTGTATCAGACAAATATTTTATTCATTATTCATTTACCTAAACAATCCTGCAATCCTGCCATCTTCTTCAGAAGTGTAGTACTCCTTTAGTTCTGTTTCTAGGCACAATATTATTGATTTGACAGAATTTTAGGGCTCATTGTGATTATTGTTGTTTTGGTATTTTCACCTGTTATATTCACATGATTACTCGTCCTGTACAGAGCTTCTCATTAATGTTTTCTAGCTTCTCAATTAGGGCCACTGGGGAGTAAATTAGGCACACCATTTATATCTTCTACAACCAGAATACATAATAATGAAAAAATGTGTTTTAAAGGTGGACTTAAGGATATATACAGTAGGCCTGTCATGAATATTAAGAAATATTCACATGTTTATTCAAAATGGCTAGTTCAGATGGCGCATCTCCAGATCTAGAGCCAAGGCTTATGGTCAGAATCACCTGGCAGGAGGATTTAACCTAACATGCATGTTTTGGGTTGATGGGGGAAACCGGAGCACCCAGAGGAAACCCACCCAGACACAGGGAGAAACATGCAAACTCCGCACAGACAGGCCGCACAGGCCGGGAA
>OMNZ01095332.1:14024-26832 GCA_900303255.1 Lesueurigobius sanzi
GATGCCGCTGGTGCAAACCGTCAGGAGCAGTGGGCAGCCGTGTTAACGGTGCCTGGGGACCCATCTCCAGATCTTGAGCCAAGGCCTATGGTCAGAATCACCTGGCAGGAGGATTTAACCTAACATGCATGTTTTGGGTTGATGGGGGAAACCGGAGCACCCAGAGGAAACCCACCCAGACACAGGGAGAAACATGCAAACTCCGCACAGAAAGGCCGCACAGGCCGGGAATCGAACTCGGGACCTTCTAGCTGTGAAGCGCAAGCGCTAACCACTGCGCTACCGTGTAGGACGTTTCGATTTTAGTCCAAAGATCGTATTAACAAAGACATCAGAAATCTTTTGGCTCAAGTCAGTAATGTCCCGTACCTATGTTCGATACACGATGTCTTTAACATAACCCCATAGAAAGACGTCCAAGGGAGTGATATCTGCTGAACGTGGTGGATCCTTCCAATCCACCGGTCTGGAAATGTTTGATAGAGGAACTGACGAACATGCAGACCCAATGTCCCCAATGTCAATATGAATACAAACTTTGATAAACACTGATTACAATAGAGCAAATCTGGTTAAGATCTTATCAACTGCCTTTGTAATAAATGTTTTAAATTGTTATAGACTTTATGGACACCCTGTATTTTGCCACCTTGACAAGGTCGATAGTCCTGTTTAGAGCATTTGCCATTTTAAGCCTCCAGACCATTACCTGTCGTATAAAATACCCTTCATTTACCTCTAAACCCCAGTTAAAGTCAGTGATTTAATGCAATTTCATTCTGAATTATTGATTGCCGGAGTTTCTTTTTGAACTTTCCCTGGTTTCTAATTAAAGTTAGCGTTGGAGGCTGCCTATTGCAGTATGAAATCCCTCGGTAAATTGCTGTTTTTCTAAGCGTGTTGCTTCTGTGTGTGCAGAGGTATAGCGTAAAGCCAAGATTAAATTGCTCTTGGTCATTTTCCTCCGGCGATGCAGCAGCTTTTTAAAGTACTTACCTCGAAAAGTGCAAAAACTCTGAACAAGAGCAGGGGGAGTATGCGGCCAATCATTTCTTAACAGCTAATTCTTATACCTTACTCTTCCACTCTCGATTAACAGCCTTCTTCACATTACGGCGCACACTTAAGCTGTAATTTCATGTTAGGCATTTCATTCAAAGGCTATTAATTCTGCGTTTCTTGTGAGAAGTTTAAAGGTTGACCTTTTTGTGAGCTAGATTACAATCCAAACCTTCCTCATCCCCCCTCTATTCTTAGGTTATCATCCGCGTGTCACATGCTGCGGCTCTCGGGAGGCTGAGCACATCATCTGATATGGAAGTCGCATCACACCAGCTGTAATTGTATTCTTTTAACCTCTAATACGACTGCGGCAGGACGTCCCTATATACCACACCTCCCATAGGTGCGCTGCTCGCCATTGATCTGTCCTCATGATTGATTACAACCACTGTCACTATTCTCACCTTCACATGAGGCACGGGATCACATGGACAGCCTCTCGACAGGAAAATCAACTGTTGGAATGTGGAAATAGATATTTAGTTCTTCAATGTTTCATTGTGGGACTGTGGACTGGTCACCTTTGCTAATCTTTTGTTTCATTAATACTACTGCAATAAGTTTTAAGATGTTGCAAGCATTTTTCTTTTGTTTACATTCCCCAATATGCACATTTTTGTCACGTGATTGGCAAAAAACTATTATGAGTCATGACAATATTATATTCAATCTCAAGATGAGACACTGCAGGTGAATATAGGGGTAAAAATGTAATTGAGTGATAAACATTTGAAACTTCTTCTGTATAATACTGGCATGAATATGAGAAAAAAATATGTTTTATAGTATATATTATAGTTTTCCATCATTTTATGTCTTTATATAATAAAAATAATGCCTCTTATGTGTACAAATTGCCTATATTTTTGGCTACAACTTCTAAAGCTAGACACACACTAGAGGATTTTTAGCCAGGTTTTTAGTCTTAGGAGGCGTGGCTCAATAAAAACTTTCACTCATGGCGTGATCTGTGGTGGGACTCCTCATGTGTGTGTATGTGTGTCCTCATGTCTGTCCTTAAGTGTGTGTGGTCTGTGCACAGATCTTTAGTCTCAAAAGATTTTAAATCCTGTAGGCAACTTTCTCCAAATGCTAAAAATAGACATCACAAATTACTAATGAGATGCATATCCTGGAAATTGTTAAAGAAATTGACAGTATTTTCTGCATTTTATAGTACTTTAGTGGGTATTTGGTTGCTCTCTTTTGTAGAAAATCTCCAAATCATCTTGCAGGGCCAGAAGTTCTGTGCTAACGGGCCAGATTTTGCCTCCGGGCCTGACGTTACCTACCCCTGATCTAAATAATGGGTAGAGCCAGGTTTAAATTTATGGTTTTATTTGTTTATATATTAGTTACGAAGATTTGTTCTGAGGGAATTTTTGATATCTTGTTTAAACTTTAAATAAACTATAGTCTGTAAAATTTTGCCTTGTTTTTTGAGATTCAAAACCCAATAAATCAGTTTAGGAATTAAAAATTGAAAAATCCCTCTGAACAAACCTTCGGAATATTGTTAAGCAAAAGACTGGAAAGTTTGGAGTCTGTAGGAGCTACTAAAGTGGAGATGTTGAGGAAATGGTCATTGAAGTTACAATTTCCCAAAGTAGTTCTATGGAGAAGCATGGAATCAGTGGGAAGGGAAGGGAATGTTATTTGTATAGCGCTTTTCATATGACATAGTCACACCCAAAGCGCTTCACACATGAAAGGGAGGGGGGTTCATTCACTCCATGCTGATGGTGGTAAGCTACTATTGTAGCCACAGTTTCCCCTGGGGTAGACTGACAGAAGCGAGGCTGCTCACATCTGCGCCAACGGTCCCTCCGACCACCACCAACCACTCACACTTAGGCATGCAATAATTACACTCCTTTTTGTAAAATTAGGTAATTTATTTGTTTCCAGGTGAAAGTTTAAGTGGTCCAACACCTGTAAATAGCACTGTAATTATTGTAATAAATTGAATATACCTATTTTTCTGTTGCTGAGCCCAACTTGGTACACAGAATAAAACTAAGTACAATTAAGATCCTGTTTTTCCAAGCACACTGGAGCGTTGTTATTAAATTGGCTTCCCCTCTTACGTTAAGGTAGTGGTGTTATTACGCTGTCTTGGCACTGGTGTGAGCCGATAGTACTGCGGCTAAATTAACAGCTCATTAAAATCCATAGTGCAGATCCCTCTTATAAAACTTTACAGGGAAGTTTATTGTTGCAAAGTGCCGTTGGAAGCAATATGCCTTTGGCTGCATATAGTCTGTGCGTGCCCGTGACAGACTTATCAAGCTAAGAGACTCATAAAACAACATTCAGGGCTGTGTGGCAAAAAAAAAACAGAAATTGCATTAAGTAATTTCTAATAAAACACTGTTGCCTGATGCGAGAAGGCGATGGCGTATTTGCAGGTTTTTCACAGTTTGTGTGATGGGAGCATTTTGGAAAGTTTCCAAGCCATAAGTTTAAGCAAACTGAAAAAGGAATTCGTAGGCAAAAATTCTTCGTCAATGGTATTAAGCTGATGACGATCTTTGGGCTAAGATCGAAATGTCCTACACTTCAACTTCAGAGTACAGATGAAGACTTTGAAGAATTTTTGCCTACGATGGACAACTCCTGTATGACTGAGAACCTACACAAATGAAAAAGGAGTTATTAGTTTTAGTTGTAGATACGAGCAGATGCCTCACTGTTGTCAAGTGAATCTAGGCAAAAAAAAAAGAAAGGAAGAAAGTTACTTTTAGTTTTTTGGCTGCCTTCAATTGAGGGAGTATTTACCCCTGAACTTCAAGATTACCAATTCAATCCCTGCTATCCTGGTTTAAAATCTGTTTAAGAATAGATGTCACAGATGTCTGTGAATCAGCAACAAACCATTTAACAATAGCTGCCTGACTCCCTTGTGTTTATTTGTAGAGATGCACCGATACTTGGGGTTTGAGTATTTACTGCTACCAAGAGAACTTCTCAAATGTACATTGCAGATGATATATTTGGTGTTTATGTAAAGAAACTGGTTTGCATAGAGTGATACAGCGACATTAATATAAACAACCCCTAATATAAAGTGATCTGGTTATTGCAAATATGTTTTATCAGTAATTCTGTAACAGTATCTCAAAAACGAAAAAATACAAACATAGCATTCACTAATGCCCAATATTAGGCCTATTTCACTACTTTAGATGTGACTAAGTCATAGCTTCTGTCCCAGCCTCGTTTGATTGACGCTAGCATTAGCATACAGCTGCAGTATTGTAGTACAACAAACATATTCACTTAGATTAAGTTGGTGAAAGTACTGGCTTAGTGTTGGATATTTGTTCAGTGCATCCCTATTTATTTGTTTATAATTTTTGACTATTTTAATATTGATTGTTTGCATATTTATAATTAGAGACTGACTGAATATACACCATAGAAAAGTTGGTCTCATCTCTTTTTATCAATCATTGTTTTACTTATGAAGCGCTTTTCACACAAGAATGTAACACAAAGAGTCCTACAACTTCAAGAATCATTCCCCTTCACCCACCCTACCCTCAGGCCCCCAGAAGTACACACTCTTATACACAAAGAATCATCCCCCTTTACCCACCTGACCCACAAATACAGTAAATACCAGTATACACAAGGCATTATCCCCTTTCCTCTTATGTCTCCATTCTTTATTTTAAACTCTTTAAGGAGAGACACTGCATTTTAAATATTCAGGTTTTGGGACAGTATAAATTTTCAACTGGAAACAAATAAATTGCCTGATCTTCACAATAAAGTGTTCCATTAATGAGTCCTGGAATTAAATGGTAAATTGGGATTTTTTTTCTTAAAATGTCCCAAATCTTCTGTACCTGATTTGTCTACAAAATAAAACCACGTGTCTCGCCTTGACAGAAGGATGTGGTTTTGGTATTTCTGTGGATTAGTGTGTATTTTGTTTAGGTTAATGCAGCTGCCTCGTGCCCATGCAAAACACTGGCCTTATCTATACAGCCACGTGTCAATCAATAATGACCTCTGTTTGTTTCACCTCTGTGTTAATCCCCGACTCTGGGCCACGCAGGACCTGACTTTATGAACTCATCACCATCTCCTCCTCCGCCTCATCCCTCGCTCTCCTCTCATCTCTCTGACTGATGCCGCGCTCTTTCTCCTGCACAATTCTCTACAAGTTTCTTAAGGCGAGACTCATACAACTTTACAAAGTTTCTGGAAACTCTTAGTTCTGATTCATTAAGCGTTCTTAAGAAGACGAAACTCTTCTTAAAGACCCCCAAATTCATGAAGGTGGCACTAAGAACACCACTCCCCTCATTATCATCAACTTCACATTATATTTACTATGTAATTACAAAGACACACCCTCTAAAGACACACACCCCCTGCCTCACGAGGGCATGAGGCAGTGCTCATTTATATTTACTTGAGTAAATGTGAGTAACTTTAATATTAGTATAAGTATTTAATATTGGGCTGCTACTATTATTTTAAAATAATGTTACTGTTATTATCAATGCCCTACACTATTTTGTCTAAAGTCCCTCCTCTGATCATGACGTGCTTGAACCTGCCCAGAGCAGAGTGGCTACTAACGAGCTGCAGCTGTCACCGGTGACATTTAGACTAATTGTCTCTGCGCTATAGCACCAAATATTTTTTTTTATTAAATAATTTTTAGAAAAATGTTACTCATGCTGTGAAAGAATTTGAATTTTTGGCTCCATTTTGACTGTCACAATATTCTAAAACTGCTTATTTTCTGTGCGTAAGCGTCGGACTCTGACTGTTGTTAGGATTTGTTCTTTGAGAAGAACTCTTTCAGCTAAGAACAAATTTTGTGAATGCCAAAAAAATCTTAAGTCGGCCTGCGGAACACATTTGTGCGTACGTTTGTTTCATGAATGAGGCCCAATGTCGCCACAATGTCAGAAAAATGCATTTTGAGAAAATGGTCATTAGAGTTACAATTTCCCATATACTGTAGTTCTATGGAGAAACGATGAACCAGTGCAATAATTACATAAGATTAGGTCATTTATTTGTTTCCATGTGAAAGTGTTTTATGTTAAGTTCACAAACTGGCCCAAAATCAAAAAAATTGCCTGCAGTGTCTCCCCTTGATATCTTTTTTTTTTGGTACAATTTTAGTTATTTTTGATCAGTTCCTGTCACCTGCATTCCCCTTCTGCTTTCCATGTGATCTGAAACACACAAATAAAACATGAATGGGACTTTGAGCCGGAGTTATGTGTGATTTTTTTAAGGTCAAGTGTGGGCCAAGTTATTCAGCTGGTACCATGTGCGCCAATGTGCCTTACAGCAGTGTTTGTCACAAGTTTACACAAAAAAAGAGAGTCTTAAATGTTCACTTATTGACTGCGTCTGTAGTGTCTCAGCGGTTAGTGTGAGCAGAATTAGTGAATGAAAGGGAAATGTTGGAAATTGTGATAATAGTTGTGATTATATAAAGATAGTAAACCTTGTAGCTCTTCGAAAAGTGTATTGAAACTGTTTGTTAAGCTGAATAAACATTTTTCCTCTCTGCATTTTATGAAATATCCAGTCAAGTGCTTGCAATTAGTGGAAACACTTACAGCTATTAGAGCCTAGAGAAGACGCACATATTGCTGTTTACTTAGATCAATTTTCAGATATGAGCATATGCTTTTGCCAATTGATCATCGCCAACTGTTCCTCCCATCAGGCGTGGGCAAATTGACGTCCCTCTAAAATGAAATTCTCTCTCGCTTCCTCTCACTTCTCGAACCCATTATGCCTCTGACTAGTATTGGTTTGTATATTTGCTCATATTTTACAGATTAACATAAGGACAACTAAAAAACTAGCTGTTTATTGCAAGTCCAGACACAGAGAAAACATTTGTTTGTGGACAGTGGGCTTGTTAGTGGTGCATTTGCGATGGTCTCCCTCCATGGCAAACACAGAAATCACCAAGATTGTCTCTTTCATGTGGTGCTTCTCTGATGTGCAGCCAATCTGTCTACTTGGCCAGAACTCCAAAGACCCATGTTAAGTCCTTTCTGTCTATGTCTCTGATCCAACTCCTCATTCTCTGCCTGTTAGAAGCTCATTTTAAACACGTTCGTGTCCAGGTTTTGCATTCATGCTACACACATGCCTGTCCAATATGTCTGACTCAAGCCTACTCTCATCTTTGTAGGGAGATATGATTTATCCTTTGAGTGCTGTTTAGTCAATGCTAATAAAGAAAAGGAGGGCAATGCACACCAAAGCTGTGTGTTTCAAAAGTTCTAAATTCAGAAAAGCTTTCATTTTTATGTTTTGGCAAAAGCTTTCTTCAGTTCATCTTTCTTTTCTCAACACAGTGCATGTGGAGTGGACCAGCCTAAGCTGGCTAAGATCTTCTCCAAAAGGTAGTGCCCAATGAATGATAAGTTTTGGACATCTACTACCTGAGCGATGCTGCTTTTTTGAGAATGCTAATTACCTCTAACATCTTCTTACCATGTGGACAGTGCTCTACTTTATTTTTGCCAAGTACCATGATTTCTACAGCACACAAGTTTAGTTTAGCTTTTTAGTCTTATTAGTGTAGTTAGTCTTCCTGGGGTCCTTCTTATAGACCTTTCTCAGCTGACATCATCGGCTAGCGGAACTTATGTTGCAACAATGGGCTGCTACAAGAAATTCAATTCAAAACATTGTATATCTCTATGCCCTGACCATTGGTGGGCAGCAAAACTCCAAAAAACTCCAAAAACTCCATTCCAAGTCGAAAGGGTCTATAGGGGCACTTGGAATGGAACGCCGGCATGTTGGTTGGCATTCCGCTGATTTGCTCCACCCGCTGCATGTTATTAGCTGTTCTTTACAATGGTGTTACTGGTCTTGAGGTTCAGCACTTGTCTGGTCTATTTTAATCATTTTAATGGCTGGACATTTCATTTTTTTAAGATAAGATAAGATAGTTCTTTATTGATCTCACAATGGAGAAATGTACTTGTTACAACAGCTCTTAGGACAGGATCACACAGGGGGTTGCAAAAAGTCAGGAAATGTGCCATCAAAGAGAGAAAAAAGTTTCCATTCATTAGTAAAAATACTGGAATAGGATAATAAACTAAATTTGAAAAGCTAATACTGATAAAATAAAAGAAGTGTCTCTTAGCATCTATCAATAAAACTGTATAAACTGTATTAAAAACACATCTCTTATGCACACTGGATAAAAGAAATAAGATAAGATTACTAATAAGTGACATTGCAGGTTTCGTAAACACTAAGGTTATCCTTGATAGCTCTGTAGACAAAACTGCTTTTGAGAAAGATGATATTTGCTTTGGAAATTAAAAAAACGTCCTTCTGATACATGTATCTGTTGTTTTTAATTAGGCTAAATAAAAGCAGAGGGTTTTAGGTTTTCAGTATTTTCCAAGTAGAGAATATAGTTGAGGTGTGCAATGATAGAGGTCTGTGTTCTTTGAATCGTTTTGAAAAAACACTGCATCTGTTGTAAAAGAGCTGAGGCTGTGCCCCTCTAAAGAGCCTCAACACACTATAATTGTAAGTTATTTATCAGTTTGTTTTTTTTAAAGCTCCTGATATTATACAAATGCAAGGCAAGAGTGTAAGAGTGTATATTTTGGAGATTGTCTTTTTTGGTTATGTACCTTGGAAGTCAGTATTTGCATGCTTTTGTAGTCTAGTGACTTGTGGACTTCTGAAGAGGCACGTATTGATGCTGGTGCTGTGTGTGTGTTTAGAGGAATGTCTGGCAGATAAAGACGCCCTTATGGATGGATGGCAGTGGGCCCAGCATCGCCCTGTGGAACACCAAACCCCATTGCTAAAGGATTAACTGCTGTTTAAGCCCCGCAGTCCGCTGTGTGTGTGTGTATAATATAGTTTGACTGCTCATGTTGGTGCGTGAGTGCCGGCATGTCTGCTGCCGGCAGATTAGCATGGAGAATGGAAACAATGGCCAAGCTCTGAGACAAGAGCCGCGAGAGTACTGCTCGTGAGGAGAACGTGAAAGGACGACGATGATGAAGGTGGGAGGGAAATATTGACCGATAGCGGGTAATGGGGTGATGACTGGGAATACAGACTTGTGAGCGAGGGACAGGACCAGAGTGTGTCTCGGCTGTGAATAACAGTGTTTGAGAAAGGTCACAAGCTGGATATTTAAGTTGAAGGCAGGTTGAGTGAAGCTGGCTTTGCCTCCATCGCCGGCTGCAAGGCTACACATCATAACCATACCGGCAATAATAAGGTCTGCATTTTTAACTTAATTATGTTACATTTTGTTTTTTGGTTGAGGTGAGGGGCTAAAAATTTAATTAAGCCATTATTAGGCACAGTGGCATAATGTAACAGTACAGTATTTAAGTGCAATATTTCAAGGTTTTTAAAGTTTTGTTTTCTTAATTTCAATATGAAAGAAAAAAAAAAAAACAATTTTACTGTATAGACCCTTTCATTGTTTGTAAACATTCTGGGCTTAGCTGGAGGTGGAAAGCTAGATCCCTATCTATTTCCATTGTAGCTGTTATAGTAACGATAAACAAATGTCTAACTGTTGCTGGAAATATCAGATAAAACCTTATGTTATCGTCTCAAATGTCATGTCTCTTGTTCTTGGAGCTTAAGCCACAACAGGACAACATTTTTAGTTGTATTTTTACACTTATAATCATTAGTTTTAGTTTAATCTCATTTCTCTTGCTCATTTCCTGCCTCCAGCTGATGTCACTGATGATGTAAGCAGCGAAAGGGTCTATAGGGGCAAATCAAGGGGCTGCTATGTTTCAGTATGGTGTAAATTGAGTAGGATAACTATACCTCTCCAGTGTTGTTTTCAAAAAACTACTCAAAAGGATGGATTGTGGACTGCAAACAGTCCCCTTTGAATTATAGAATTACTAGAGTAGACATGTACTGTAGATATTTAGATGTAAAGTTTTGACTAGTCTAACAAAATGGAAATAGGTTATGTGTTTTTGCTCATACAAACCTCAGAAACATGTTATGTAGTGTACAGAAGGACTCCGGGAACAAGAATATGTGAATACCTTAATTTTGGTCAAAATGTCAGATAAAGCCTTCTACTTCTAAGGGGAGGAAATATGGATTTGGTGGGACAGGAACACAATGTAGGTCTCTAAATTCACTTGTACTTCACTTACATAATATGAAGTGTCTGGGGCTTCCCTCTCACCTGCCTGTTCTCATAATTCCTTGGGATCCCGCGAGCTAATTACTGCTGTACATGCGTGCACACTCCAGCGGCTGCTTGAACATTCATGCATTCACTCAGGTCCGTAGCTGTACACGTGCGATAGATTTGTCTCCGCACAAACACGCGCGCACCTTGCCGCCACCATCCATCAGGCCGTCCCTGGTGTGCCACGCTTTCGCCCTTGGCCAGCAGGTGTCACATGGAGAGGCCAGACTTGGCTCACGCTGGGCCGCTGGCACCGGACCAGGCTGTCCCCGTGTCCAAGTCAAACACACACAAACACAGGGGCTGATGTATGCAGTGAAAGTATGTACACATGGCAGGATCCAGTTTTCTGACAGGCTGACAGAGGGCTGCTGGCTTTACACCCACATGCACCTCATCAGACTAAAGCAGCCCATCGGCGAGGAGCAGAAATGTTTGACATTCATTATACACAAAGCATAATGTGCTGGTCTTTGGGCTGCCACATGTCCACTTTACTTACGGTACGCAATGGTGTGACTCAGGAATCAATGAGATGGCACGTGGCCCAGAGTGTAATGACAGGTTTTTGTGGCTTTGGTTAGTGTTGGCACAGGATTGAATCACTTTAGGAGCGACTGAAAGAGGATGTGGGTTTGATCCTTCAGCCAAGTGCCAACAGTGTTTCTGTGGAGTATACAACATGTCACCCTTGTATCGACTAACGCTTCCTCCACATGCATACTCCAGTAGGACCCAAAACGGAAACCAGCGAGAGAAATTCATTCCATCATATTCTTTTTACTCTGACAGACGTAACTTTCAATAATTTTAGTGCTCAGTGGCTAAATAGGCACTTACTGTATATGTTGATACTCGATATGTTAGCGTGGGATGCTTTCTGTTTTTGCAAAAGATATGTTTATAGCTCAATGAACAAATGTTGCCTTAGACTAAAAGAGGTTTCATCACAGTCACTGGTGTTCCTATCTGTCATACACCCACACCTTAAATTTGGTATCGTTATATTAGAAGGAACAAATGTGGCGGTGTAAAAATGGATCACTTGGGGCTAGTGCAAATTGGGCTGCTGCATAAAACATTATAAAACAGTACAGCATCAGTTTCTTTAGTGCTTGTCCTCATAAGAAGAGGGTTTTGTTGTTCCCTACAGGTTCTGACAGAGCTTAATCCATCACTCTCAGCCCCTTCGGTACTTGAGGAAATGCTTTGTGAGGATTTACTGCTAAATGGCTCTTGATCACCTTGATGGAAGACTTCAAAATAAAGTGATTTACATTTGTAATAAAGCAGACAAATGTGCCAAAGTTTTAGAGCCTTTTGATCCTTTCAGAAGCGCATCTTCGATTTCAACATGGGTAAAGGGTCTTAAACACATGCGCCCGACTGTGTGTACAAGCACCAATTTGTTCTCCGCTCCGTCTCTCAACACAGATGGCATCACCTTTTATGAACAATGCACATGCTACCTCGAATGTGTGGGGTCCCATATGCTTCTTCTTTTCCATATAGGGCTCAAACAAAGCTAGAATTGGACTTGTTATGCTCCAACTATTAACACTCTGTGGCAGCAATGAGCTGGCCTGAAGAGGTGCGTAACTATTGCAATGCACAGGCTATTGTTGGTATGCCTCTTTTGTTGTTAAGTGGAACTGGCATGAGAACAATACACCAAGCTCTTGTGTGGTGCATTTGACAAACTGGCTGCGTGCAATCGGCCTGAATGATGTATCACCGCATGAGCCAGTAGCGTATGAAAGTCAACAAGATCAAAATGCACCTTGATGTCCATGAAGTATAGAATTTAACAGTATTTTGAACTTAAGCCCTAAATGGGTTGTTCTGAAAGTGGTGTTATTGAGAGAAGTGGTGCCAAAATGCCAGCGGAGAGAGGTGTTATTGTCGCGGGAAGTGGCACAAGGGAAAAAGGTGGATTCTGTGGTAAACTGCAAAGTGTTATTTGGGCGGAAATGGGGGAAGAGGGAGTGCCCGCGGTCGGTAAACACGGCAGTGGCCGCACAAGGTTAGGATCAAGGTTTACCTGAACGCATCTCAGTGGTGTGACGAGACAGGGCCAACAGAAATGAGAATCCAATCAGTTTCACACAAAAGACTAAATAGGAAAGGGTGCATGTGCATAAATTGGAATAGGATGGAAACCTTTTTTTGTTTTTTTCAGTGGATGAATACCTTTGTAGTACAGTATAAATCATTCATGATTTTCCTTTATAAGTCATTGGTTGTTTGGATAAAAAAATCCAGTTAAATGTATCATATAGGAGACAAACACAGTGATATTTGAGAAGTGAAATAAAGTTGATATGATTTACAGAAAGTGTGCAAGATTTATTTAAACAAAAATAGGCATCTGCATAAATTTAGGGACCCTTGCATTTTATTGATTTTAATACCTTTAGCACTAATTATTGGAACTCAAAATTGGTTTGGTAACCCCAGTGACCCTTGACCTCCATGCACAGATGAATCCAATCATGAGAAATATATATTTAATGGAGGCCAATTGTAAGTGTTTCTCCTCTT
>OMNZ01095333.1:0-10000 GCA_900303255.1 Lesueurigobius sanzi
CTACAGCCTGACAACAGTGAGATACAACAGGAGAAACACTGTCACACTACAGCCTGACTACAGTGAGATACAACAGGAGAAACACTGTCACACTACAGCCTGACTACAGTGAGATACAACAGGGGAAACACTGTCACACTACAGCCTGACTACAGTGAGATACAACAGGAGAAACACTGTCACACTACAGCCTGACTACAGTGAGATACAACAGGGGAAACACTGTCACACTACAGCCTGACTACAGTGAGATACAACAGGAGAAACACTGTCACACTACAGCCTGACTACAGTGAGATACAACAGGAGAAACACTGTCACACTACAGCCTGACTACAGTGAGATACAACAGGGGAAACACTGTCACACTACAGCCTGACTACAGTGAGATACAACAGGGGAAACACTGTCACACTACAGCCTGACTACAGGAGAAACACCAACAACCGAGTCATCTGACGACCCATCACTCCGAAAAAGTTTTCAGATTCTCTCACAAAGAAAGCCCCGTCCAGTCAGAAAACCTTACAGGAGGCATTTTGAACAACTGTGCCACACAACAGCGCAAGGAACACAGCGTCTGATGTACGTCCTTTTTCTGCAGTAGATGCAAAGGATTTAAAAGGTTAGTGGCTAAAGCTCCTGATCTTGCACTTTTAAAGCACTATGATCCGTTTTATCTTTCATGATCCATAAATATAAATGACCTGGTGACTGACACAAGCAGATTAAATGTCAGTTTTTTTGTTATTTTCATCATAAACAGAATATCGTGAGCTATTTTACAATACTGTAAGCCTCTCTACAATATCGCAATAAATATTGTACCGTGAGATCAATATTGATATTGTGTCTTTGTGATATCGTTACATCCCTACTGTTGACTGTCGGGGGTGCTCCAGGCCAAATCCTCATCAGCCCCCGCACTATACGATTTATCTTCACAGAGGCGTTATTTGAATTCATAAAATGTAAAATATCAATGCACAGACATCCAAATAAAGACTTTAAGATTTACATATATGTCCACTTTAAAAATGAAATATTTCATGGATATTATTGTTGGTAAAAACAAGGTGGTGGTTGATCCAATCAGCAGCAAATGCTGCACCCAAAGTTTTTCTTCAAAAGTTCTTGTCCTTAAACAATTTAAGAGCAATCCCAGATTGCTCAGTGATCAGTATCAGTGATGCCAATATTTAACACTGTAATAAATTATCAACTCTTGCTAAGTTAAGCTACATGCTACATAACATGACTAAAAGAAACAAACAATGCATCTTATTTATCTTGTAAGTCCTCCAATATTGAACAACCCTGGCTTAAGGAACCAAGGATATCCATGACCATGACCATGAGGAGAAAGCTACTCTGGGACATCAAGCTATAATCAATATACAATCCTCCATAGCAAACATTCCTGAGGCTACTGCCTTTCAGAGCATCACTAGCAAAAGCAGAAATGAGTTAGCGCTCTTCACTGACCTAAAGCCTGGGCCGAGAACATAAACACTAATGAATTGTGGATGTAGATTCCATTGCTGAGTTAATGTGCACACACGCCTCTGCTGTGGCTGATCTCCAAACACGTGTTTATGTGCACTGCTATGTGTGCCATCCAGCGACAGTCATTGTAATCAGTGTCACTGTAACAAGAGCACTCCGCCACTTGTGAGGCTTCTCTACGGCGCGGCGCGGTGCCAGTGTTTTGTCCTGTCCGCTCCCCCGTGTGTGTGTGTGTGTGTGTGTACGTGTGCGTGTGTGTGTGTGCGCTCTCTTTTGAAACTCCTCCAATCTCAGGTGGTCAGAGTGACAGTTAGTGAGCAGATGTGCACTAGTGAGAGGTGGGGATTATCATAATGGTTGGTGTCAGGGGCAGATTAACGGTTTAAACATGGCAACACAAACACTGTTACAGAGGATACACCGCAACTGAGCCACAATACTCAGTGGTGGATTTTGGTTTTAGTGGGTGTAACCAACACCTAATCTCAGTGTGTGTTGTGATCATAATAATGAATTACCATTATTGTTACCGTAGTGCTTCATTTCATCCACCATTCCACTGTCTCATTTTTTGAGGGGGGCAAAGATTTGAGGTAATATAACGGTGCATTATAGGAGTCTTCCGGTAACTGTTTTGGCCTATTCCCCCAATTCATCACATCAGTCCAAAACTGTAACTTCATATTTACAAATCAAGAAGCATTGAAAATGTAACAGATAACTGGTTTATGGTATGCCTGAGCATAACCTCTTTTTAGGTATAATGCATATGTGTATGTTTATTTGTTTTGCACATAATAGAAAAGAGAATCAACTGTATCAACAAAACACAAACATACAGGTGCAGGGAGCCCTTGTGGGCTCCGCCTATCAACATTATAAATTAGAACTCAATACACAAAAAAAACAAAAAAACATAATGAATAAAAAAAAAAAAAAAGCAAAATACAAATAAAATTAAAATTAAAACATCTCAATTCATTTCCTTTACATTCACATTCACTCCTATGCTCATTTCATGCAAAGCCACCAACTCTTTTGGCCTGTCAGTCATGTTTACTTTTATGGTTTCTTCTTCTACAGACGAAGCGCTCTGATACTTCCTGACCTTTGCTGCTGTGGTTAAGTGCCGCCTGCATTTTAAAACCCATCACCGGATCATTCTGAGCTGAGCTCACACCTGTAGACCATTCATTTGCTTGCATGCCGATAGTTAATCACAGTGGCTTTTTCCTTTGTTTTATCATAGCCAGTTGACCCTGCTGCCTGCAGATGGCACTCCAAGTCATATATTAGGTTCCTAAAAGACCAGTTTTTCAGTATCAAAGCTGAAGTGTGCAAAAGCCACAATTATGCAGGATATATCCACTTCAAGAATTTGTTCAAAAACTGTCTCACTAACATCATTTGAATGTAATTTGCAAACAGCCGACTCCCTCAGAGTCATTGCATAACATCCATTCCAATGCCCAGATTCAACAAGCCATTCTCTGATCTTTGACCTACATTTCAAACATTCAGGCCTCTCTAAATATGATCCAAGTCTTCAGCATTAAGTGATCACATGACCAGGCCTGGGGCTCTTGTGTGAGTGCAGCTTGTACAGTGCAGACCAAGGGGAGGGGGAGGGGTCACCACGGAGCACAAACACGGGATGACAGCCTGCTGGATATGCTGATATTCAATTTACCTTACCCCTCGCCCGACACGTTCTACCCCCCCATCCCGCGTGTCCACATTTCACCAGCGGGGCACAATCTCTCTTCGTCTGTCTTCCGCCGAGTCGCTTGCGAGGCACTTTTTTCTGCCTTTCATTGCCATTTTAAAAGCTTTATTCCTGCGCTGTCCTCTCCTCTTTATCTGTGCGTTCTTTTGGCTAAGCGCTGCTCACAGGAAAACAAGCTTGTAAAGGTGGGAGATGCTGATACTGCCTGGATACAGCGTGAGTGCATGAGAAAGGACTGGGGGGGGGGGTTTGGCTGCGGGCCAGAGAAACGGCTAAATGGGTATTGTTTTAGTGCCTTTTGTGCTTCACCTCCACTTCATAAATATTTCAACATGGCGGAAGGCTTTGGTAAATTGTCAGCGTTTGGACACTGCTCAGGTAAACAGCTCATCAAAGTGAAGGTGTGTTTTAAATTCAACTTTATTTATATAGCACCTTTAACACAACGACTGTTCTTTCCAACATTCACAGGACAATAATGTGCAGAACACAAAAGATAATCCCAGACTGGAGGCTTTGTCGTCTCCACTTGAACTGTGCTAAAGGACCTGACAGACCCAGGGAGACTGGGCCCTGCCACTGAAACGGCTCTGTCTCCTCTAGATTTGAGCCTCGCTGTAGGCACAGCCAACAAGTGCTGGTCAGCTGACCTTAGGGCCTTAGGCGGGGAGTAAGGCTGCATCTAAAATGGGAAATAAGCCTAGGAAATGTCCTCTCCGTATTGTTGACCCGGACGTGTGTCATCGACCGCCATGACAAGGAGCGTCTAAATTCACCAGCTCAATGAGGAAGGAGCAAGGAAAGCAGTGAGGCTTCTTATGATAGTTCCGGGTGCCTGCCTATGTTCCCCGGGCCCGGGGTATTCCCCCACTTCTATTGACAGGGGAACATGGGTACCCTAACCCTAAACCTAACCCTAACCTTAAACCTAAACCTAACCCTAACCCTAACCTTAACCTTAACCTTAAACCTAACCTTTAACCTAAACCTAACCCTAACCCATGAACACACGCAGCAAAAACAGGTCTGGTGGGGGAACATAGCACCCGGGGAACACCAGGCTGACCCTGATAGTTCCTTTAGCATAGGAACCCCTGGAGGTCCCTTAGCGTCAGGAGCTATGAAGATATCCCACAATCCTTTGCACAGGCCTCTTTTTCTGAAACACTCAAGTGTTTTCGTAAATGACCGATCTCTGCAGGACACTGTTTATGATTGACAGACATGAGTTTAATTCAACTAAATAATCTGCACAAGACAAACTTTATAAAGTGACTAAATAAAGGCCCAGAGCCTCCACAGAGCAGCCTCAGTCAAACAGGAGGGGCCTATATGGTGCAGAGCAAAGGTCTTAATAAAACTCTAGATCGGACATGACGCTTGTTGACGTGGCAAACGTGGCGGCCATCTTGAGATTGGCTGCCGAGGCTAATGCTAATAGGAAATAATGTAAAACGGGGACACACAGTGCTTTGTTTTACTTGTGCTGCTGGTGAGTCTAGGTGTCTCAGTGAAGACATGTTTGTTCTGAAATGTGGAGTTTTGTAAATCGTCACTATTTAGCACCATTCATTCTAGGTTCAGATAAGATGAGATAGTTCTTTATTGATCTAAAATTCACTTGTTACAACAGCTCTTAAGATAGTTCATTCACCCTCAGCTGTTTGATATTGACGTCTGTGGTGTTTGTACCGACCTCTGAGACGCCTGTTGTGATATTGGCCGTTACAAAAACAAAGTGATTGATTGATTCTACTGTATCACTGTCTAAATATTGGTCAAATGATGTTTATTTTATTCTTTCAGCAGTGTGCTCATACACACAAAATGATTATTTAGGAAGGGAGACTATAGGGAGGTATTGCTGTGCTTTTTTAGCATATACTGTAGCTACTTCAAATAAATTATAACATAAAAGATATGAAATCAAACAATAAAATCAAATACTCCATAAACTTATTTTTTTAGTTTGACTAGACATTAGGTCAGTCAGCATTTAGAAACAGAATTATGTTAAAAAGCATACAAATAAGCATTTCCTATGACCTTTATTTAACCAGGAAAGTCCCAGGGATTAAGAATCTCTTTTGCAGGGGAGTCCTGGCCCCAGAGGGACCCTATTGTACATGTTTTTAGTGGTAGGGGAAACTGGAGGAAACCTACGCAGACATGGGGAGAACATGCAAACTCCACACAGAAAGGCCCCGTCCTGGACCAGGATCGAACCCAGGACCTTCTCGCTGTGAAGCACGAGCGCTAACCACTGCCTAGCAAAACGCCACAAAAGTCACATATATTAACATTTATTTCTGTGAGAGCTATACTTGTTTTATGATCTCTGTATCAGCTGCTTAATGACACAACATGTATAAGTAAATAAATATATAAAATACAAAACAAATACATGTGCCCCAAAGTGAACAGCACGCTTGTTAATTTAACACTTTGACTGCCACAGAGCAGCCTTTGGTGTTTGGACTGTTCCTGGACAACTTTTCTTGTACTTGTATTTTGACCGTGATTGGACAATGCACATGAATGATTATGACCAACACTGGATTTTATGCATTTGGATGATACACAATGCTCTGGATCTACAGCTGGATTGTTACACACAATGTGGTCGTCTTCAGGAGAACCCTTAACAAGCCCATCCTGATTCTTATTTTTTTCATTATGAAATGTAACCCGTATTACTCATTGTGTTAAGAAATGCAGCTAATATTTATCTGAGAGCCACATGCAGTCATCAAAAGAGCCACATCTGGCTCCCGAGCCATAGGTTCCCTACCCCTGCTCTGAAGAACAATCACAACATGGCAACAGCTTGCCATTTGCCCTGTCCAATCTAGAGTTTCATTAAAGATCTTTGGTGTAGACATTTAAAAATAAATAACAAGATTTTAGATTGCACATGAAAGCTAAGAGGAAGCCAGTGCAGGGGAGCCTGCCAGTGCAGGGTGCAGGCTGATGTCCTCTGCAGCCTGCCAGTGCAGGGGACAGGCTGATGTCCTCTGCAGCCTGCCAGTGCAGGGTGCAGGCTGATGTCCTCTGCAGCCTGCCAGTGCAGGGGACAGGCTGATGTCCTCTGCAGCCTGCCAGTGCAGGGTGCAGGGGACAGGCTGAGGTGCTCATGCTGCTCTCACGTTACGTGAGACTTGACTTGACTTTAGGAGGTGAGCTGCTGATATCTGTGAAGACTACAGATGGCTGGCCTTGCACCTCTGTCAGAGAACAATACTGGGCTGTTAGACCTTCAGGATAACTTGTGTTAAGAATAAACAGACTTTTTACCATTTTTTCCAGATACATTCCATGTATCTGGAATGTGATAGTGGCTCAAGAGTAGAGCGGTTCGTCTAACCGGAGGGTTAGCAGTTTGATTCCTGCAGGTGCACACTGTCGTTGTGTCCTTGGGCAAGACACTTCACCACCTCGCCTGGTGTGAATGGGTGAGTGGTTCCTTGATGTAAAGCGCTTTGAGCCTAAAGCGGGTAGAAAAGTGCTGTACAAATGTGACCATTGAACACAGCGCTTGGAAAGAGCACCAATACTACACTTAAAATGAATCACTCAAACCAAAATGTGTTGCAAAAGCTGTTTCAATGATTTCACAATTTTTACAATGAGCAAATCATTTTACATGTTCTGTAGGAAAAGATTCTTCAGTCTTCATCTGTACTCAAGAGTAAGATCAAAATGTCCTACACATGTGTATACATACAGTATTTAGCCATTGGAGGAAAAGGCATAGCTCGTTTGAAAACTTGAAACTTGGACTTTTCAACACAAAATATGCAAGTCTCTATCACTTTCTGTAACAAAGTTATGATCAAAAGATTTTTTTAGTGCAATTTGGCGCCCCTCCAGCAGATGTCGCCCTAGCTGCCGCCTGCGTCCCCTATGCCCGAGGCCGGCCCAATGTAACAGGCTTAGGAACTCATCGCTGGTGAATTGGGATGTTGAAGGTGTTTGAAACACAGCTAATTCAAAATGTAAATGCTCCTTGTTTCATTGTTTGTAAAACATACAGGTTCAGGGCCTTCAACTTGCCTCTATACAATAGTCACAATAGTCACAATAGTCACAATAGTCACAATAGTCACAATAGTCACAATAGTAATAATGCTACTCAACTCTGCAGTCAAAGTAAGTGGTGGCTGAAAATGTAAGGTCCAGTCTGGTCTAGTCAAGGACATTCGGGCTTTGCTAATTACTCACAATCCAATCAAGGCAACTGGAAGAGTAACAATCAGAGAATAGCCATTCATGTGACACAATATCCTTTGCTTCAGTCTCCATGAGGTCTATATCAAAACATAACTGGCAGTGGAAAAGCGTCCCAAATGGCACGCTGATGCTGTTTCTTCCCACCATTTGCCTCAGAAGTGTATTGTTTGGCCGGAGCTCACTGTTGAAGCCTGCTTTCTCACAGCACCTTGATTTCTTTTTTTCTCTTTCTGGTTTCCATGGGTGCCGGTGACCGCAGCAAAGCGTCTGGGAGTCTGTGGCTTTCCCAGGCGCTCCCCTCCTCCCGGCTCCTCCCCCTCCTCCCCCGCGGCCCCACACTAATCCCAGGAGCGGGGCCTGTTTTCATGAGCTGATCCGGCTGCACAGGTGTAGCCAGCTGCTGCCGTCCAGTCTGCGGTGCGGGTAACTCAGCCCAGGTGGAGCCCATCACAGAGAGGGGCACAGGAAGGTTCAAGACACAACCTCCACCTTCTGTCCCACACAAGCTTCTACCTAAACAACTCCATATCCAACCACTGCTGCTCTCTGGACCCAAGTAACAATGTCGAAGCAGTGCCAAAGGAGTTTCTGCCAACAAGAAGCCAGGTTTACACTGGCCACATGGAAGGAATTTACCATCAGTCATGCACTATGTTTGTGTGTCACTCATTGTCCAGGATTTCTCTTTTGTAGTAGACATTTTCAAATATCGTCGACTGGACTGGTGAGCCTCTATTAACAATTAACAATATACATTAGACTAAAAGAGCGAGTCTTTGACAAACAAGAAGAAACATCCTCAAATCAATCAACCTATTTCTGTTTACAATATGTGAGAATCTCTTCAAGGCCTATAGTCAATTACAGCCCTTTCAAAGAACAGATAAACCAGGCAATAAAGGCATGTCTGTGGACCATCATCATCATAGCCCCAACGCGTTCAGCCTCAAAGGCCTTCATCAGGGGACAAACGGAATTCAAAGAATACCATGTGAGCTATATGTAGGTCACCCACCAACAGCGTTCCTCCACCTGTCACAGGAAGAGCAGACAGGAGAGGAGGGGTTATTAGAATCAACACTAGGTGGCAGTGTGAGCGCCAACCCACAGCAATGTTAAAAATACAATAAAAATACAGACAGGCCACAGGTTGTGCAATGAGCTTGTTATAACCCTTCATGGACTCTATGTGGAAATGGGACTTATCTTTGATACTGTTTATCATTTGGTGGGAGATACATTGATGAGGTGCATTTGTTTTGGTCTGGAACAGAGACTGAGGTTGTTTTCATGCACTCCAGATGGCTCTAGTCTTCGCTGCTTTGACTTCAGCTTTAGTTCAGTCGTGTTCACATGTGCTCTGAGCGTCACTCCAAAAAGCACATCGCCACATGCCCAAAATCAGCTGTTCGCCAAAATCATCTCCATGACAACGAGCATCAAGCCATCACTGCCAGTCAATACGGTGACATGCAGGTGTCATTTCTCTCTCTCTCGTGGCTAAATACAGTGAGGCTGATGCCTCTGACAGAGAAATGTGCTGTAATGGCCTTAAGAGAGGCTTTACGGCACAGAGGAGAGGGACACAGAGACAGAGATGGACCTCCATAAAGTCTCAGATAGAATATTACATGAAGCTCTTTCTTCACTCAAAAAGCAGAATGAAACTGAAACTAGATCAGCCCGAGGTCGGCCCCTTCACACCACACCTGGGTCAGAGTCAGAGATAGTGCGGCTGAGACCGCTCCGAGACCAGCTGTTTGAGCCGCTCCGAGTCTAAAGTGGAGCTGCTCTTTAGACCGGTCTAAAGTGGAGCTAAAGTGGAAAGTGACTACGCCGTGAAGCCAAAAGCAACTCATAGATGGTGTTCACTTCCTAAAGTGTGCCCTCTCCTCCGTCTGTCCTGACGCTCTTCTGGACAGAGGACTTTCTAAGGTGTGCCCTCTCCTCCCTCTGTCTTTCTAATGGGGGCCACAGAACGCTCCTGATGAATAAAGGATGAGACGACGCAGCTTAGCACCTCCAGCCCCGCCCCCAATGCTGAAGACCCCCCCCAAAGGCGTGACAAGGAGAGGCTCATATCAGGTTAATCACGCACCATTAGAATTATGTGTTGTTTAGCTGGCACAGGCTTTTTTCAGTTGCATACATTTTATATAAACTGTCACCTGGAAACAAATAAAGTGGCACATCTTCACAATAAGGTGTTTAGTTATTCACTGATTCAATGTTTGTCCATACATTTACACAGAACATTGTAAATTCAAAGGCTACTTTCTCAAAATCTCCAGTTTAGTAGCTCCTACAGCCATTACACTTCCCAGTCTTGTACCTAGCAGTATGTTGAAGGTTTGTTTTCCAATACTTCATTTCTAGCCTGATTTATTGACCCCAAAAAATGTATCATCAAATATATATATCATCTAAATAAAACCATACATTAAAATCTGGCTCTATCCATTATTTAGATTAGCTTAGACTAAAACATGTACAATAGGTCAGCATGAATGAGAGTGAGTTTGTCAGTGCGAATGTGGG
>OMNZ01095334.1:0-10930 GCA_900303255.1 Lesueurigobius sanzi
TTGGGCACTAAAATATCTCGTTCTTCTCTCTCTCCTTCCCCTCTCTCTGTCTCTCTCTCTCCCTCTTTCCTTCTCTCTCTCTCCTTCCCCGCTTTGTCTCTTTCCTTCCTCGCTCTCTCTCTCTCCCTCTTTCCTTCTTCTCTCTCTAGTTCCCCTCTCTCTGTCTCTTTCCTTCCTCTCTCTCTTTCCTCTCTCTCTCTCTCTCTTTCCTTCTTCTCTCTCTCTCTCTCTCTCCCTCTCCCCTCTCTCTCTCTCTCTTCCCTTCTTCTCTTTCTCTCCTTTTCCCCTCTCTCTGTCTCTTTCCTTCCCCTCTCTCTCTCTCTCTCTCGGTCTCCTTCCCCTCTCTCTGTCTCTCTCCCTCTTTACTTCTTCTCTCTTTTTCCTTCCCCAGGACCCAAATTTGGCACGCTGGGGTTTAAGAGGTTAACTGTTCATGGGTCTGATACACAGTTATTAAGTGTCCATGAGCCTAATAGCAGAGGAGGGAAAAGCTGACAATGAATACAATATGAAATAAGGAAGAGTGTTGTATAAAAGTAAAAGTCTGTAGAATCAGCGCAAGATTGTCTACGACTTTATTGCCATGATGCATCTGCGACAATGAGCTGCTGCAGGGCCAAGAGACCAGCGCAGGTCATTTGACTGCGAGGAGAAGAATTGAAAGAGCGAGCAGGATACCTGACCAAAGCACTAAGCAGACTAAGGTGCTGACTCCTCCGCAGTGATGGCGATGAATGTGCTACAATTCAATTCAACTTAATTAATCCCCAAGGGCAAATCCCGTCATTAAGGCCTCTTCAGATTAATTGATTCAGACTTCATCAAGATCGTCTGGAAAGAAGGACTTCTTCTAGTGTCTCGTCCTGCGGGTCATTGATCTGTAGAGGTGAAGAGTAATGAGTTACATGGACGTATGTTACATTGACTTGAAAAAGCTTTTGAATAAATTATGTAAGAGTGGTTTTGGACATTGTATTTCACACGTTTGGTTACTTCCCACCTATGCCTCTGCCTCTACTTTGTCTATGTTTATGTATTTATTTATGACACAGGTTTACAGCTGATGTGATAGTTGATTTAGAATGTTGCTTGTAAAACACCTCATGGTGCACAATCAAGTTTTTGATGTCTTTATTTTCACCACACATGGAGTTTTTATTATTTGTATGCTGTAGTAGGGTCATATCAATGGAATAATCATGATGGAAGCAGAGAAAATATACAACAATGAAGGCTGTGGACATTAGAAAACACTGTAGTTGCAGTAGACATGTTTATTTTTGCCAAAAATCACAAATAAATCCAGGCGTTCATTGCACTTTTTTGCCTAGTTTTACACAAATATACACTTCTACAAACATATCATCTGCATTTATTTTCCATATTTTTTGGAGAAAAAATGAAAAGCATTTATTTTTGGCACAAATGGTACATACATTTAGCCTGGCTTCCTCCATGTATTACATACCTGGGAAGACAGTCTGGTACTACCTGGTTGGGGAAGCAGTTCAAATCGAGACTCAAGGCGGGACTAACAAGCCCAGAGGAAACCAATCAGCAAAACAGTGAATGCAGAGCAGCCAGGCAGCAAAGCTGTCTTTTTTGAAATAGAAAAGCCTTCAGAGCAGTTTTTGTGGTTTTAAGAACAATTTGTTTTTTTCCTTCACAGTTTCAGCTGCTTGAACTGATGCTTTGACTCAGAAGTGTCACGTGACGTTTCTGCTCAGCTGATTTACACAGTTTTTGGCTTGTAGTGGCAGGATGACAGCGCTTCCGGATTTCGATGGCCTCTGATCCAACAGTAATACTTGTTGCTCTCTGGACGTTATCCCAGTCCATGAGATGGTTTTCTCTCTTGCAGTGTTCTGATATGGGGGGCTTCTTCAGCCTCTGTCCGCCATTTCAGCACAGTATTTCTAGCGCGCTACGTCACCGCCAACTGCTTGACTGGCAGTCGCTTCAGCCAATGACATATGGTGATGGTAATGAGATGCAAATGAGCACCATTGTGCTCAAACAAGCAGAGAGAGAGGAGCATTTACTCTGTTACACCTTTTGCCTATTTTCAAATTTCCACAACTTATCCAAATATTATCAGATGACAATGTGTTACATACCTTTGGAAAGCTTAGAAACTACTACACTTTCAGAATATGTGAATTACTCAAAATGCCCCAGGGACGACGCGGGTCAATGGAATCCATGACTGGTCACATTTTGTCTTTTCAATTTTTCAATACAACTTTACACCACCCCCAGGAAAAATATATAGAAAAATCCCTCTGGAAAAAAATAAAATCTAAATCTTGTTAAGCACAAGACAACATTTGGTGCCTGTAGGTGCTACTTACTGTATGTCGTGATATTGCCGTCACAGGGTTTTGAAAAAATGTCCCATTTTCCAAATACAAATCTATGAATGACTAACAATGACTAGTGCAATAATTCAAAATCTTATTGTTGGCAATGTATTTTTTTTTCTTAGAAAATGTTTATATGTTAGAGAAAACTGGCCAAATGTGGTGGGGAAAAAGCTTCTGCCTGCAGTGTCTCCCCATAAGGCCCTCCTCCATCCTTTGGATTGTATATTGTTTTCAAACTTAGTAACTATCTTAAAGTTTTCTCTCCACTGTATTACCTCAAGTATAAATCATCACTTCATTGTACATACAAACACCTGGATTATTTGCATGCTTCTTTCTGTAATTCGTTTCTGACATGCACTTATTAGCACCGATCCCTGTATCACCACCTCAAACCTCTACTGTAACCCTGATGTGTCAGAAATATATTCCCCTCACTTTAAGGCCTTCATATAAATCCCTATGTACAGCCTCATTCATTATTTACCGCCACCTAATTGGTCTCAAATTCGACGTATTGCTTTTTACATTCGACTTGTTCATGTTTGTTTAAGCCCAAACTGTCAAATCACGCCATTTCATATGCCAATGTCATCCATAAATCTACATTTTCACCCTTAAAGTGTGTTTTTCTGTTTGTGCACATGAATTGCTAATAGGAATCCATCACACTCGGCACACCATTCGCTCCTTCATATTCCACTGTTCAGGTAGTCTCCAGCCTCATTATTTAGCATGAATACTGTCCAATTTTAATCAGCGTCCAGCAGGGGGATTCTGGGGGCGTCCCACGGGTACGCATTGTACATGAAGTCTTGATTTTGCCCAAGGTTGTTCTCCAGATATGACTAGCGCCCAACTTTTTCTTTCAAGCCTTTTTTTTCCTCATTAGAACTTGATTTTCGGACTTGATTTTTAGCTGTAGGGTCCAACCGGGCTCCAATTAGATGGACGGTGGAATTAATGAAGTCTATCTCTCCCACTCCGCCCCGTGTTCCCCTGCTCTATTTATCCCAGTGCTCAGGGGGACACACGGTCTGGATTCCAGCGCCAGCGTTGTCTCTCCCTGCGCTAAATTAAATATGTGTAATTGATGGTTTCATAAACAGAAGTAACCTTGCCGAGAGCGACGAGGAGGTGAATTCATACATTGTCTCTCAGGCTGAGTACTCAAGTACATGTGCTTCAGGAACTTTATGAAGTAATTTTATTTGTTGCCACAGTACAGACTGTGAATACTTAAGAGTTAGGAAACATTGGAGACTCTAAATGTATATGTGGCAAATGTTTTGTCTGAGGAAGGGCTGGCTGGACGCCCGAAACGTCGCGACTCGATGCAAGTCAAAAACTGTGGGAGCAAACTCTAGTTGTGCGGATCTTTTTGGTGTTTAAATGTTTTGTATTGACCTATTAAATGTGTTTCTTCTATATTTTTTGAGAAATTATTTAAATTATTATAAAATTATTATACATCAATACTAAAAAATTACATAATAAAACATAAGTTTATATAGTTACTATGTATATAGAAAATATTATATAAAAATATAATATATACTAATTGCATTATTTAGAAAGTATTTGAAGAGTTTATTTGCAAAAACAGATAAGTGCCATTGACAAAAATCAATATATGCTTGTAATTTTATCTTTGTCTAGGTGTGTTTTTAATGACCAGATCTGTTTTAGTGAATCAGAAATATGAAGACACTTGTTATAGATCAAATTGATTCAACTTTACTTCCACTGGTGCCCCCTGTAGAGCACAGTAATGAATATCGTAAACTATATTGTAAAAAATTCAAAACGGAGCTATCTGTTTTTGCAAATGAACTCTTCATATACTAATTGCATTATTTAGAAAGTATTTAAACATGTATGGCGTAGGACAGCACATGATGAAAGAGGGCGAAGAGCAGACATTGAGGAGACCAGAAGAGTGTGTCGCGTACATGTGCAGTGGTCTAACCCCTTAGGCCATTACCCCTGTCCAGCTCGGACGGGGAGTGGTAGCTCTCTGGCTGTCGAAGATCCGGTGGACTGCGAACTCGGGATTAAACAACAGCCATCGCCGTAGTGACGCCATCGGGCCTGGCGGCTCTGGCTGGACACAGCTACGGGACTCGTCGGCCTGGGAACCATCTGGCCCATCCGTCCATAGGAGCTGGATCCCTTCCCCAATGTGGTTCTCCTTGAGGTTTCTCCGTTTTGTCCCACGGGGGTTTTCTTGAGTTTTTCTTTGCCGTAGGGGACGGTCTAAGGATGTGGGAAACCCCAGGCTGACATTTCACTGACATCTCATTGACATCTCATTGTTTGATGTTTGATATTGACTTGTTTTGTGTTTGTACCGACCTTCGAGATGACTCCTGCATGTGATATTTACAAAAACTGATTGATTGATATTAGGGTGCAGGTTATTCTCCTGTATAGTTCTATGTGCAATAACAATACTTAATATGTGCAATAACATCTGTGTTTACATGACCTGCAATGTCACTTTATCAATCAACCACCTGAATGTCAACAGTTATTTATTATATATTCACCTCGGTTGATAACTCCATTTCATACATATCACATCCTGCTCAATTCAACCTACAGTTTATTTTTTATCATATTTGGTGTGCATAAGATATGCTTGTATAGTTTATTTAGAGAGAGAGACGCTAAGAGACATTACTATATATATATTTTCTAATTATTATTATTACTATTACTACAAACTTATTTTCTTCTTTGATTTCACATTTTCTGACTTTTTGCCCCCCCTGTGTGATCTTATCTTAAGAGTTGTTGTAACAAGTGAATTTCTCTATTGTGTGATCAATAAAGTATTATCTTATTACTTTTTGCTATTTGAGTTAAATGATTTGAAAGTAACATTACTTTAACTTGAGTAAATACTTGTATTACTTCTGCCCCCCACCCCCCGGTCTGAGGACCCTATAAAGTCCCTTTCCGTGTTGGACAGTGGAGCAGGTTCACAGATATTGACTGGAGAGGTATGTTGCACCATGCGGCAGCCGTATACAGGATGACATAATGTCTGCAAGTGCAGCAGCAGACAGGACTGTTCTCTAAGCCCTCACAGAATGTCCTTTTTTATAAATCCTTTTTGCTCTATCGAGCTTCTCTATCACATAAATATAAAAGCAGACGGATGAAAGCGGTCTGAACTTGAACTCAGTAAAAGTTCATTCAAGAAAAAAACTTTGTTCATATTTTTGCAGTTCTATAGAAATAGTCTGTGACTACTGTAACTGCTGCAGTTAGTGAAATACTGTTGATCAAGAGATTCCACAACTTTCAAGGAGCGAAGTGGAGCTTTACTGCCACAGTAATGACAGCCAGCTAGTTCACATCAATAAATATACTTTATGTCTTTTGTCCCTCAAAATTCTGTTTGTTCATTATTCTATAGGAGGATAAAATACATTTCACAACACTGCAAAAGGTAATATACAGTAAACAAGTAAAATCTTCTTGAAATAAGCATGTTTTCCCTTGATTTTAGTAAGTTGTGGGAATTTTTGAGACTTACAATTTGATACATCAGATAATAAATCTCACTTTCTTGAAATAACATTTTTTGGATTATTAGTTTAAGTGTAAAATACTAATTCCTTTGTCACATTGTTTTACTTGGCAAACCAAAGTTACTTGAATTATGGCCAAATATAGTTAATTTGAACCATTATAAATTATCAAGATATAATTTTAGCAGCATAATCTGCTCTGAAAAAAAAAACAAAAAAAACACACACAATCTGATACAAAGCCTGTAAACTGTTAAGTGTCTGCTGGTACGACATTGGGCACGAATACATGTACTGTTTGCAACATAGCTTGTAACTTTTACTATTATTTTTTCCAGTCACTGTAATTTTACGCACAGTACCATTCTGTAAAAGTGATTTGAACATAATCATTTGACTTTGAAAACCAACTGCGGTCCGTTTTGATGACACTCGCCTCTCTGTCTTTTTCCTTCTGCTGCCCACTCTCTCTCTCTCTCTCTCTCTCTCTCTCTCTCCCTCTCCGTTGCTTGACCACTCAAATGTCCACTTGGGGGCAGTACGCGAAGCTGAATAGAGGCGACTGTCCTCTCATGTGAGCCAGCTGAGAAAAGTGTCTTTGTTATAACAGGAAATCTTCCATTAACAACCGACGTGAGCCTTGAATGAGCTGAGCAAGGGCTTTTTGCACACTACAGTGGTCAGATGGCGCGCTGTCTTCCCTTTCGATTCAGTTGTATATAGCACAAACTGTTTTCGTTGAGCTGGAAATACGAAAAAAAAATCTTTGCCAGGGAATTAACATGCGGCCGACTGCAGCTGCTTCCTCTCACATGAACGTAATGGTAATTTAATGTTGCTAAAAGTACAGGCTATTACAGGGAACACCTGAAAGCGAGCAAATGGAGAGTTCTGCTTTAGTCCATTACACCTCCTCTTAAAATATGCAGCAACGTTTTGGCCTAGTTTGCTAAAGCCTTTTTGTTGGATGTAAACTGGATGAGTGAGTCATTTACATTTGTTTTGTCCTTTCATTGTATTAAACATAATGTGGTTTGTGAAAAAAAGGTCCATGTTATTGTGGCAGAGCGAGGGTTTTTAAACTTTTAGCTTTGCAAGTTGTAAACTACTTGCTATAACCACATCCAAATGTATAAGGTCGCACAGGTATGTTCATTGATTGTTCACAGTTCCAATATACTGTATATATATATTTTTGTTTTGGTTTTAGTCTTTTCCATTTCTTGTGTTTCAGTTGAATTCAAGTACAAGAACAAAAACAGAAACTTAAGAAATTTTCATTCAGTCACAGTTCACTATTTCAGTTCAGTCCACTTCATTCTTACAATTTGAGTCAATCACAGGACTCGTTGACATGAAGAGTCAAGACAATACTAGGTAAGACAGCGGTGGTTGTGCTGGGCCTCGGACTCATGGCGGCGTCACTGAAAAACCAGTAGGCCTGAAAGTTAGGCTACATATGGTGTTAACAACAGAGCCGCCTTATCCAACGGGCTGGCAGAGGCTGGTGCCCAGGGGCCTATCATAGTCAAGAGACGATCAGAATTAAGGAAAAAAACAAACAAAAAAAAGTAAGTCTCTAGCCCATTCCTATCAGGGGTTATGGAATTTAAAAGCAATAATTAAAATGCTCAATCCAGCCACTAGGGGGCAGCCAAGATTTGTTTAAAAGGAATAAATTACACTCCTGTCCAACAGAGGGCACTGACACTGTCATGCCGCCTTTGCTATGCCTGATCTTGTCATATCCCTGTAGTAGCCCCGCCCACCTGGCCCACAGGCCTTTCAGATATCATTGAATTCAATATTATACTGTCAATTGTTTGTTTTACCTAATACAAAGTCTAGCCAATCCAAGAGCAGAGGAACTTCAGGTGTAACTTATGTACGCGTCTATTCACTTATGATAGTTCTCGTACAGCGAGACAGAAATGTTGGTAAGAAAAAGTTGGAAAGCGGTGCACAGAAGAGAAAGGAGCAAAAGCAGAAAGAGCGTCGCGATAAAGAGCTGATGAGCCACATGCAGAAGCTAACGGGCTTTTTTAAACCAACAAGCTCAACCAGAGGAGGAACCGCGGACAAAGGCAGCTCCATTTTGTGGGATTTAGGGCTAGGGTTGCGCTGACGGGGGCCTACAATCCTGGGTAAGCCCCTCGGCCTATGGGGACATTAAGGTGGCCCGGTTAACAATGGAGGCTGATAACATACAGATTCAGTAAAGTACACGCTCCTGGGAGTTTTACACTGAGCTCAGCGTAACCTGTACTGCTGCTTCAAAGGACCACCAGGGACCACATACGTTTACCTGGTTGACTAGTGTCGACTACTGCCTGTAGTCTTCACGTGATGGTGAACTGACGTGTCCGAGGCTGCTTATACGGATTGTCCAGCTCTCATTAGCAGACAGGGTCATCTCACCACGCCCATCCTACAGCCTTTTCAGTACTGCCTCAGGGAGAAGACTCGCTCAGTGCCAGGTCCAACTGACTGAGGGATGGCTTCATCCACCAGTCAGGAGGCTGAACTCTCCCCTTCCCTCTCTGCTGCTCCCTATTACTGTGTATATATATATATATATATATATATATATATATATATATATGAAGGGTTTGTTTGCAAAAGCAGATATCTCCATTTTGAATTTTTTGCTAAGTTGTTTTAAATTTTTATTACCGTACTCTACAGGTAGCACCAGTAAAGTTAAAGGTGAATTCATTTGATCAATAACAAGTGACTTCATATTTCTGATGCACTAAAATAGATCTGGTCATTAACATCTCATCTACAAAAAGAGAACAGTGCAAGAGAACAGAGAAGTACAAGCATATGTTGATTTTTGTCGATGGCACTTATCTGTTTTTGCAAATAAACTCTTCATATATTGTCTTTTTTTTCATCACTGTTTGAGAGAAACTAAATTTCAAGTATCTGCATGTGCTATATGTCTAGTAGAATTGACAGTAAAAAATTATAGCCCACTTTACAAATGACGTCATGCACAAGGGCTTCTGGGTCCTAATGTCAGACAAACAAACTGCATATTTACCGTAGAATTATTTCATTTCATATATACATTATGGCATTTTCTTTTTACTTTGATTTGTTTCTCATACTTTAAGTCAACAGAAACAAAAATCAAACGTTTGTACGAGCCAACAGTTGGGCCACTCATTACTCACACTGCTTAACATTGTATCATTATAGTACTCTATACTTGATGATTCACCACTCCTCGATAACTCCACATCTGTGAGCGAGGCTAGTAACGGCTCGTCATTGTCGGACGTAGGAGTCTTCCACCGGCGAAACGTATGGAACAAATGTACGTGCTGCGATTTATCTGCTCCACACTTTGAAAGTCCATTCTTCCACATAAATACAGCCACCGCTTTGCTTTGTCTGTATTCTGCTTGGCCTGTTCCCTTTCCAGCTGCGTCATGTTGTCGCGGACCTCACCCGGCTTCGAAAAAGGGATAAAAAAAATGTCCCTCCGACATCCGATCTGGGTATCTAGAGTCCCCCAACAGCAGTGCTTGGTTCCTTCGCGTTTGAACATCTTTAAGAGACAAAACTACAACTTCGGAACAATCGGAACGACTCAGACCCATACAAACATGCTCAATGCACGCTTGTTTGTATGAGGAGACTTCCCAGAATGCATTGCGACATGACGTCACGGTCTATTTTTTAGCAACTGTGAAAGACGCTATTGAATGTAAAGCATTTTAATCAATTGCGACTTTGCAGGTCATTTATTGTTAGCGTGATTGTGACAGTGACCGTGAAAGTTGTGAAACACGCTCAGGAAATCATCCCCGTGAAGAATTAGGAATATTTGGAATGACTTTGGACCGCAACTAGCATTTTAAACTTGCGCTCCCTCTTTAATCACAGTGATGGGACAAGTTTTGCGCAGTGTTTCTCCAATTTGAATATTTGTCAGGTCTAGAGGCAGTTTGTTCTGCATATGTTGATACCGTCCCCTGAACGTGGATTGATTTTATGTCTGCCCATACGTAATCTGTATTCATGTGTTCCGCCTCCTGGAAATTTAACTTGAACTGACAGGCTCATAACTTATTCAAGCTGCAATAATGCACCGTACAGAAGAACCCCAAAAGAAAGAGAAATTATTTGTGTAAATTTGTTTATTTCCAGCCACTTTTCAACATAAAGGGGACGCAGCCAGGTCATATTTGCATAACGTTATGTAGAAGTGTGGCACACTTCCACCTCATAGCAGTGATATTTCAAAATGCAATGAGTGGATGCTTCTGATAATTTGTTAAAGTTATCAAAAATAAGAGACAAAGAGGACCACTTTTTTGGGGGGGAATAACAGATCTAGCTCCTCCCCCTCCCTTCCTGATTGGTCGCCTGTTTTCAAATCACAAATGATTGCAAGGCAGCTCAGGGAAAGTTCTTGTCATTGGTCAAAGTGTCAGCCTACAGAGAAGGAGGGACTTTAGAAAAAATATATAATAATTAATATTATTAGCAAATTTTGCACATTTTATGAAATATGTTCACGACTTTTCCAGGAACAAGACATCGGAGAAAACCAGCAAAGAAATGTTTTTTTTGAAAATGAGTGATTTAGGCTTTTTTGCAGAATCTGTTAGTTGACATCACGGAGAAGTCTCTCCATGTTTCAGATAACAGTATTGTTATCTTTAACCTCACAAGCCCTAAGCTGTTTTTTTCCGAATTTGGTGTACTATGCTCTGGAAGGATTTTTACAGCTTGAAAAAGGTCTATAATGTTCAAATTGCTCTCAAATTATATGAATGTCTATGGGGATACTGTGGATGTGAAAATGTTCAAGAAAATCATAGTGGACATGGGTAACTGAGGTTGGAAGTCAGAACATATGAATTCCACCTAAAAAAAACACACATTTTAGCAGGTCAGCAGCTTGTTTTCATTTTGAAGCAAATAAACATCAAAAATAGTAACTACATGATAATTATTGACTTTTTACCAACTGTTTATCCCTGTAACAATAAATAATTGAAAAGTTATTGAGAT
>OMNZ01095336.1:0-17992 GCA_900303255.1 Lesueurigobius sanzi
AGAGCTGTAACTTCTTCTTTAAGAGGCTCCTCTGTCCTCCACTCGTTACCTGTATTAATGGCACCTGTTTGAACTTGTTATCTGTATAAAAACACCTGTCCACAACCTCAAACAGTCACACTCCAAACTCCACTATGGCCAAGACCAAAGAGCTGACAAAGGACACCAGAAACAAAATTGTAGATCTGCACCAGGCTGGGAAGACTGAATCTAAATCTCCAATAGGTAAGCAGCTTGGTGTGATGAATTCAACTGTGGGAGCAATTATTAGTAAATGGAAGACCTACAAGACCACTGATAATCTTCCTCGATCTGGGGCTCCACGCAAGATCTCACCCCGTGGGGTCAAAATGATCACAAGAACGGCGAGTAAAAATCCCTGAACCACACGGGGAACCTAGTGAATGACCTGCAGAGAGCTGGGACCAAAGTAACAAAGGTTACTATCAGTAACACACTACGCCACCAGGGACTCAAATCCTACAGTGCCAGACGTGTCCCCCTGCTTAAGCCAGGACATGTCCAGGCCCGTCTGAAGTTTGCTAGAGAGCATTTGGATGATCCAGAAGAGGATTGGGAAAATGTCATATGGTCAGATGAAACCAAAATAGAACTTTTTGGTAAAAACTCAACTCGCCGTGTTTGGAGGAGAGTTGCAACCAAACAACACCATACCTACTGTGAAGCATGAGGGTGGAAACATCATGCGTTGGGGCTGATTTTCTGCAAAGGGACCAGGACAACTCATCCGTGTAAAGAAAATAATGAATGGGGCCATGTATGGTGAGATTTTGCGTGAAAACCTGCTTCCATCAGCAAAGGCATTGAAGATGTTGAAATTACAGGCCTCTCTCATCTTTTTAAGAACTTAACAATTGGTGGCTGACGAAATACTTTTTTTACCCACTGTATCGCAAGAAGCCATAATATATTGTAAAATTACTTCCAAGTCTTCCACCTGACTGAGATAGATATACTTTTTGCAATCTCCACCTAAAACTGTATGGTACTTATACGTTTGCAAAAATTCAGTTTTAGGTATAATTCTTTTATTTCCATTTAAGGCTTGTTTTCATCCTGATTTAGTGTTTTTTGAAGTCTTATTTTGACCCAATTTACAAAAAACAATTACTTGCGATTTGTGTTTGAATTGAGTCGCAGACGGTGTCAGTGCCCTCTGCTGGACAGGTGTGGAATACCTTGCTTTAAAAAAAAAAAAAACCTTGGCTGCCCCCTAGTGGCTGGATTGAGGATTTTTATTATTTCTTTAAAATTTTAAACTCCTGACAGGAATGGGCTAGAGACTTCCTTTTTTTGTTTTTTTCCTCAATTCGTAAATTAAAACCTCAAATTTATTAAATAAAAATGGATTTTAGCTACAAATTCGATAAATCGATTAAATCGTTTTTTTTTGCCCAGCGCTAGCTTCAAGAAACTTCTCCCACATGACCTGGTCCTTTGACGGTGAATTTAACTGATATAAATTTCTCCATAGTAAGATCAATAACGTATTATCTTATCTTATGAGGCTCTTTCAACTTCGTTACTGTTCACTTTCAGTTCAAATGTTTTTAGTTTTTATTAGCCAACTAATTATTTTCTTTTCCTCTAGCCTGGCCAGCCATACGCTCCTCCTTTCTCCCCAAAAGAAGAACCGTCTGGACGGCTGCTCGCAGCCTATCGTTGCACGAATGAGCGACTATCGGACCAATCGTAGAGGCAGATTTGAAACGTGGTGCTTAATGCAGAAGTCTGAACACTCAAATTGCGTATCATCTTGAATAGACTTCTAACTTCTTATTAAAATAGTTTAGTAGATCGCCTGTTGATTTGGCAGAAGGAGAATTTTCAGTGCGATATTTCTTGTTAAATTTAATGTTTTTGCACACGTTAAGGCACCATGTTGGTTGGACCATGCCTTTCTCTGGTTGGTTAATCGATCTGTCAATCATGTCCTTCTGAACTCACAGAGAGGACGCTGATGGCCAGACGACATGTCTTGTAAAGCGTGTAGTCTGGCTGGCCAGGCAACTTTTCCTCTGCTGTTTATCTTGAATAGTTCAGTATAAAATATCTTGTTGACTGGAGTGTGCTGTTATCACGGCAAAGGGAGACAGAGCCTGAACATACTTCTGTGAGCCTCGTGGAGTTTGGAGTCGGACAGCTCTTTGGGCGGATGGTCTAGCAGCTCCCACTCGTCCACTGCACTATTGTTGGACGTGTAGAAGACACTCCTCCTGCTCTCTGCTAGTCGCCCGGGCCGCAAAGACGACATGGAGTTCCTGAGAGAACAGAAACCACATGTAGGATACTTTGTACAAATCTAAAGAGCAAGGACAGATGTGGGGGGAAGCCAACTGCTACTGTAAAAGGCTGACAGAAAAGGCCTTGCCAGCAAAGTCGGACATTATAAATAGCTTTGCAAGCATCAACTTTCAGTACTTTTATGACGCTGCATAATTTATTGCAATCTAGTCAAAATCACAATTTAAATGGTTGTAGTTACCAAACTGTAAACAAGTATTTACGCCTAAATAATTATATACATTTAAAGTAATAAATTAGGCCTGGGGTGATGCTTGTTTTGTTGCGACACAATATGTATTGTGAAAATTTAATGAAAAGAAATGTGTCCAAAAGTTATAAACCAAATGCCATCTGACATTTATTAAAATGCTAAGATTGAAAAGTGCATCAGCACAACAAACTGTAGGTTTAACAAAGTGCTGTGTAACTGCTCCCGAAATTAATAATTCAACGAGTGCAAGATAATAATGCTTTTTTAATACTTTACGGCCCATTATCAAAAATCTAGGCCAGTGTTTCCCAACCAGGGGTACGGCAGAGGTTAGCAGGGGGTACTTGGATTAATTTCAGATAAAAACAAATTGCATTTTTGATTATTATAGTCAAAGAATAGCTTAAAAAAACATGCAACTGTAAAGTGTATTTAGTTGTCTTTTTTTACTGATAATTAGGAGTTTTAGTCGTTCACCATCTAACTAATCGAGGCAGGGGGTACTCGTAGAATAAATTCATTGCAAATAGCTTATAGAGCAGCCGGCCCTATCCAGCTGTTAAACACTTTCAAAGTATTGACAGTATCAATACTTTCATAAAGTATATTGATACGTGGCATTGCGGCAAAGGAGTATTGCGATATATTGCAAATCGATATATACAAGATAGAAGATGAGATAGTTCTTTATTGATCTCACAATGGAGAAATTCACTTGTTACAACAGCTCTTGGGACAGGATCACACAGGGGGGTGCGTAAAAAGAGTCAGGAAATGTGCCATCAGGAAGAAAAATAGTTTGCAAACAGGTAATAAAAATAAAAATACTATATAAAATAAAAGTCTCTTACTGCTTGAATGCCTTAATTTTGGAACCGTGTATTCAATAATGCTTTTTAATGTTCTCTCAAATGTTGATTGTCTTGGACATGTTTAAAATGTGCCCTACGTAGATTTTAAAAGCTAATTGCAATCTCAAAATATTACAAATTGATATATTTCCAGAATTGTGCAGCTTCACTTCTTCTGTCTTCTTCCGGCAAAGACTCTGAACAAACAATAAGGCAAACCACAGCTCAACGCAGCTGAGGAAACTCCTGTGGTGAGGCTTTCTTTAACGCAATGTTTATTTTAGGTGATTGAGAATAATCTCATAACCTTGTGCCTAATTATAAGTGGCTAAAACAGACTCGGCAGGTGGTATACTGAAAAAAGTAGCTGTTTATGAGAATTCAAAACTTCTACACATATTATGAAACTGTGTTGATGTAGATTTAGTAACTGTTCATGGTCTAGACATAACAAGATATCAATACACCGTGGATTTTCTGACATCCAGAGAAGTACATTTTAAAAAGGTTTAACACAATGGTAATACCAACAGTGCTAAGAAGACTTTTTGTTGCTTCATAAAATAACATTGCAGGGATACCCGAAGACAGTCAGGTCCATAAATAATGGGACAGTGACCAGAACTTTCATATGTTCAGCAAAAGTTCTTCAAGCTAAAGTGACACGATTGACAGCGACTTAAAGTACAGATTCTCTGCTTTAACTTGAATAGAAAAAACCTTTGGGGTTTGGTTATTGCAGTATTTAAAATTGCAACGTAGATTCAATTGCGATTAATTGTGCAGCCCTAACTGAAATACCATCATGCACCACTGGGCTTCAGCTTTTTAGTTCAGCACTTTGGTCAACTGTAGTTGTTTTAAATGAAATAAAGTTTGAAATGACTTGATTTGATGAGAGAACTGCAGTAAAGACCTGGCACAGCAGCTCTGAGGAGCAAACCCAGGACTTGGTGACGTCCACAGGCTTCAGACGTCACACAGTAACTGCCCACGAAATATTTTATGAAACATAGTATGAAAAATAGACAGTTTGGATGTAAATACGCTCAAATTAAAGCAGAGAGTCGGTGTCAATCATGTAAAGGTGCCCACACTAGAGGATTTTTAATCTTTTGAGTCTAAAGATCTGTGCAAAGACAACACACACTTAAGGACAGACATGAGGACACACATACACACACATGAGGAGTCCCACCACAGATCATGGCATGAGAGAAAGTTTTTATTGAGCCACGCCTCCTAAGACTAAAAATCTGGCTAAAAATCCTCTAGTGTGTGGCCACCTTAACTCTAGCTTGAAGAGCTTTGGCTGAACAGATGAAAGAACAAAATTCTGGTGACTGTCCCATTATTTATGGACCGGACTGTATTTTTACACCACAATTCTGTGCGATACTGTATGTCCCCTGAGATAGAAAACACCCCAATACCCAACCAAACCTTTGCTCAACACGTGTAAACAACAGACTACATTGTCAATGAATTCTGTAATGACCATACCGGAGTTCAGTGCCAAGGTTTCGGAGTGTGTTGAGGGGGTTGGCAGGTGCTCCAGTGGGACCCCTGGACGAAGGACTGTCCACTCCCACGCTGCTGTCCGCCTCGGCCTCCATGGCCAAGTCACTGCGCACCTTTTCCATACTGTCACTGAGGTGATCGAAAACTACAGCATCTGAAAACATCAACCGGTTTCATCAGTACATTACGTTATAGGTTCATAAAGTATCCAATTTCAAGGTACTTACGGTATATTAATATGTCAATAACCAATAAAAACTACAAATGAATAGCAAATATTAACATTTTGAAAGTCGCCCGTGTCTCTAAATCATGAAGTTGTAGTATATTGGTCAATTGTTAAATGTTTCTAATGTCTCTATGTTTAGCTTTCCCCTTTTTGTACAAAACTAGGGCTTTACAAAATATAATACAATAAGAGCATAAATTTACCAACACTGAAAAGTAAACGAGGCATGTTATGGATATTGCATCACCCGATATAACATTCATTTGGCAAAATATTGTGCAGTTCTTGTTTGACAGTGCACAGATGCAGTGATGTAGTACATACCGTTGTCTTTAGCCACCAGACCTGAGAGGGGGTGGGTGGTGATGGGAGAGCTCCAGCTGTCTCTGTGGCTGGACCCGCGGGTGTTACTGTACTCCCAGCGCTTCTGCTGCAACTGTTGGAGCCAGTAATGCATCACCTGCCTGCTCGGAGCCTGAGGAAAACACAACAGGCTCTCACACAGACAGAAGGATCACTGTCAGTCAAAATACCATTTATAAAAATAAGGACTTAGTCCAGTACCTATACCTTCTATATTGATTTAAAAAGCCCACAGTAGGACTACAAATAACACCAGAGGTAAAGGCATGGTCAAAAGAAAGTTGGGGCGTTTCAGTTTCATTCTGACAGAAAACCATCCGGTGCCAACATGGCACAAAGAAGGCGGCTGAGGAGAGCTTGAAGCTGGCACCTGTCTGTAGAGGACTTTAGAAAGAAACACGCACATCCAAGAAATCTAAACCAATGTGCTAGATTTGAAAAGGCAGTACTAGTAAGAAAAAGAAGAGATCAAATAGCACAACTGATGGCGCTCACCAATTTATGTATTCACCAGAGTGACGTTTCGGGCCAGTCGCCCTCCTTCAGGTCTGTAGACCCACGGTCATGTGAAGGTCATGTGACCAGACTGTGTCAGTGGTCTATGTCATGAGAATTTGTGAACTCATGTGCATTTTAATAAGAGCTAAAATTACCACCGGAGATAAACAATGGCCTGGTGTTGTCACCCAGCTGAACTCACACCCAAGCCAGAAACAAGAAAGCACAAATCTATACATTATTTCTACTATACTTTAGGTATTTTATACAAAAACACCAAGTATGTCAGCTGTCCTGACTGGCATTTGGGTGAGTACAACGTGCTGTTACACAGGAATGAATGGCATGAGGATAATGGACTTTGTGGATTTGATTTTCTTAGATATTTAATATTAAAAACATTTTTAAATCATGTGATTGCTCCATCTGAAAACAATAACAGCAGCTCAAATATAACTTAAGGCCAAATAAGGGTAAGGCCACAGGGCACAGAGTGCACAGAGCAGACTCTGGGGGAACACTGAACTTAATGGCTGGAAGTTGATTTAAGCCTTGATCTACTTTTTCAGACACACTTTACAGCGGAAGTACACAGTGTTTCTGAGTCTGACTGTATTTGTCACGCTGGATGAACGTGAGTCAGTAAGATTTGTTGCTTGTGCTGAAGAAGTTTACCTTGAGCAGAAACTCTTTTCCAGCGGTTCTGATCTCGAACTGTCCCTCCTCTCCCTCCAGGTCGTAGCTGAAGCACCCATCGCTAATGTCGATGTGTCCGAGAGGCAGAGCGTCCTGCGGACTCTTAAAATAATACATGTAGCACTTTCTGGGGTCATAGACGAACCAGCGCGGCTTGTACCCCCTGAGGGGCCCTTTGCCAGACAGTTTGTTGAGGTACCCGCAAAGTTTGGAGGCCTGTTCCTTGCCCCCCTCCGCCTCGGGCACCTCCAGAGACTTGGAGGCCACCATCCGCGGAGATGTGCTCGTCTCGCCGCCATCCTCCTCTTCGTGCATCTTTGCTGAAGTTACTTCTTGCAGAGCAGCGGCTGCATGGATGTGTACATGAGCGGATGTCCACGCCTGTTTCCATCCGCATGACTGCTGAGCACTCTGCGCGGGGACCTATGGGAAATGTAGTCATTCCACACCAACTGCATTGCTGGCCGCTAGGTGGCAGCATTTGACTGTAAAAAGTAAGATCTTTGTGTGACTCATGCAACTTTAACTGACCATTACATTTTGACAATGCGGCCCATAGATGAAATTAAACTACATTATTTATGATGCAAAAATAATTATAAAAATTGCAAATATAATTTCTTTCTTCCACATATATGTAAACCGGAAAATACTATTGACAAAATATTTATTCAATGAATTGATAATAATAAGCACTGTGATTCAGCACATTTGATTGACATTTTAAAATTGTTCTTGGCCCTACAGGACTGTAGCCTGATTAATAATGATAATAATAATGGATTACACTTGTATCACAAGCCTGTGCCACCAGGGGGCTGTAATACACTAAAAACAACACTTTTACCAGTGACAGAACAGCTTCTGTTTTTGTCGCTTGGTTCAGCAATGGTTCAGTATCAGTGCCCTCTGCTGGACATGTGTGAAATGTCTTCCGTTTTTAAATGTTGGCTGCCCCCTAGTGGCTGTTGTGATCATTTTGGTTATTTGGTTAACATACATAACTCCTGACAGGAATGGGCTAAAGACTTACTTTTTTTTGCATGCTCAGACATTTATTTACAAGTTGCGGGCCTGAAGAAATCATCTCCCGCGGGTCTGAGTTTGACATGTCTGACCTAGCCCATACCAGCCGTCCCCTGTAGATATGCAATAAAACATTTTTGCCATGGTGTAGTGACTATTTGTCAAAAGATAAACAACTTAACTTAGACGTGATATACTTATACTGAACATAACTCAAACAATCACTGTATACGCACCATGGGTTTGAGGTTTATGCAGTAACAACAAAAGTCCAATGTCCAAACAAAATCATAATTTTCATGGGTTTATTCCAAAGTTTGCAGGAAAACAAACAAGTTACAATTGTCAGGCCTAAGTGCTGCCTCTCCTGCTCACTGGTAAAAAACAAACAAACATTGGCCCACCCAGGTGCATCATGGACTACCTGCAGTTCTCCCCTAGGTGCCCAAAGAATAATATAGAATATAGAACCTAGCAAAGTGAAGATTATAATAAACATACTTTTAGCTAAAACATAACAAAAATAATATAAATAAATAAAAATGACAAAACACTAAATTAGTGACTAATAATACAACAAATAATATTAGTCACAAAAAACTGACTAATAGCTCTTACAGATGGGTTTCTGCTTATTATTATTAGCTTCCAGATCATTTTCAACATGCAAAAGAATTACTTTAATTTAAAATATTTTAGACAAATCTACTAGCCCACAGGTTCCCACAGTGGGGTCCGGGGCCCCCTGGGTGTCCTCAGAGGCACTGCAGGGGGGCCTCCAAAGGCTGTCCACAAATCAATCACATCAAATAGATTTTATAATGAACTTTATATGAATTTGGTCATATGTTATCAAATTTACTGTATTATCACTGTTTTCTTGTATTGTATATGTAAAATTAAGCGAAAACCATTGGAAAACCATGACATTTTAACATAAATTCTTATCATCAGGGGGCCTTAAGAGATTTTTGGATATATGAGGAGGGCCGCAACACTCTCAAGTTTGGGAATGGCTGTACTAGCCTATTACTTCTTGTACTACTCCATTAGAACTTGAAGTGTGTGTATATTATTTTTTATTGTCCAGTTACAAAAATAAACTAGAATGTGCTGCAGGGACCAGGGTTTATTGGGAGAATGATGTGAACAATTTCCTATCATTGAAAGTACAAGTGTTGTTGTTTTTTAACAATTTCGAAGGACACAGGCAGGAATTGAGCCCTGACTCTTCTGGTCCAGAGTCTGTGCACTTAACCACAGGCTTATGTGGCAGGTGTAATATTCAAGCTGTGGTGATGTCCTTCTCGAAGGAAATGTGTGTATTTTCTGTCTCTGCCAATTAGTACACACAGTGGGAGTGTTCAACAGTTGAAGGAGAGAGGAAAAGTGGTGATATAGGGAAAAAGTTGGATTGGAAATAATATCTTGTACATAACAATTGTATTAAAAAAAAAAAAACCCTTTGATAAAATGCTTGCTTGGTCAATGGGCTTGCAATTGTCCAAACTGCCTATTCTACTCGTTTTGTCCTTGACCCGGGTGTTCCTCAAATAGATTGCGTTTAAGGTATATAGTGTCTTTTGTTGGCTCAGGTGTATCAGAAATGTCTTCCGACTTCATGCAGTTGAGAAGGATCACATGTGAAGACCTGGATAGGGCATGACTCACTAAACACTTCTCTTCAATGCACTTTTGGAGTTTTAACACTGTCTCCATGTTTTCAAAATCATCAATCATCAACAAAACAGGCACTCGTGGTCCCTGCTCTGTAGAGCCATACTTCCAGAGGGTTACCACATGTTTAGCAATAGTATCAGGGTCTGACTTGTTATCAAGAAGCACAGCACAGCGGAACTGTTCTCTGAGATTCCACAGGATCTGTTTAGCCAAGGTGGTGCCACCACATCTAGGTGCATGGAGGAGGTTCATCTGGACACAGCTTTTTCTCAAAGAGCGCAAGCCTGGAATGAGTGTGGTAACTGCATGCTCAAACTCATCTGTTTTAACAAATGGCCTGGAGCCTGACTGCTCAGAGAAAAAGAAATTCCACCAGGACACTTTTCCTCCTTGGTAGAAGTTCTGCTCGATGGTGACTTGAACTTCATTTCCTCCTTCACACTGGTTCACACACAGAACATCCAGTGTAGCGAGGTCATGCTCCACTTTCTCCTCAAGAACCACTTTGCTCCCTCCATCACCTGGAATGAAGCGCATGGTCTTGCGATTCTCTGAGGAAAGGCTCAGGATGGTGCCGTTGACCTCTGGAAGGCTGAGCTCATAAATGCATCTGTCAGAGATGTCCACTTCACAGCGATCATTTATGAAGCTTTTCAAGGAGGTAAATACTCTTTCATTGGCACAAATACAAAGCATCTGCATGTTGTCTTTGTGCTTCTGATGAAACTTGTAGAATGTCTCAATAAAAGGATCCATTCTGTCTGTTATTTTTGACAAAACTAAGAAAACATGAAGAATCCTTTTTGGACGTGACAATTGAGCTACAATTTGAACAAAATCTTGCCTGTCAGATTTCCAGAGAATTTTAGCAGAGAACAGCTCAGGTAAATGTGGAGCTATCTGGTTAACGTCACACACAATTGCTGGACTGAGATCACCAATGAAACATATAGGATGACCGGGGTCGGACTCATTTGTCACTATAAAGTAGAAATCGTAGTTAGGCCTGTCCAAAGAACCACTTCCCCCAGTGATCATCTGACAGAGTCTAGAGCCTTCCATGCGGTTGTTTGGCAAACACGTGTTCTGCTCGCTCTCTGCGTTCTGCTAATATGTTCACATTTTTAACAAACGTCTTGTAGCGAAGGCTTTTTTTGTCATTTGTGGCTGTCACCAGGAGGTTTCTTGTTGTGGCTCGATCTCGCACAAAGAACAGTTCTTTTTCAGTTGGTTTCATTGCAGGAGTCACTTTAGTGTAGAAGAGTTTCTTTTGGCAGATTACATGATGAGGAACAATATCTACCTCTATCACAAACTTTCCTGTTGGGGTCGAATCCCTGTTGCGAACCTCCACAAATTGCGGATGCTTCATGCATATTGTAACAATATCTTGGTGGCGCACAAAATACTTTTCAATGGCAAGATGCAGCTTTATTTCATACTGTTCTTTTTCCCTGTTGTCGACTGGAACACCCAATATTTCACCATCATTAGCAATTCCAAAATGGATGGTGCCATTTGTGCGACTGTTCAGACAGGCAGCTCCATAGCAGATAACTTCTTTTATAAACTTGTCCATTTGTGTTTCCTCTGTGGTGTTTGTAAAGGCTTTGAATTCATGACATGGCTCGATAAGGTCTGATGCACCAGATTCTATTACCTTGAGAATGTCTCCCTCTGTATACCATTCTTGGACATGATGTTTACCAAATGGATAAGGTAGGCAAGGACTTTCTTCTGCTTTTATTATTTCATCTTTGGCATTCATTTCATCAGATTTCTGGTCGACTTCTTTCAGATTAAGATCACATTGTCTTAGTTGATGCTTGCCCCTTTCGTCCATGTCTGGTGAAGAATCCAGGGATCTGCAAAAAACTTAACGTCTTATACAACATTCAAATGTTTTTGCATGATTTATTTACATATTTAGGATATGGCAACTAAGGATAACAGATAATATATTTTATACAATTCCTTGGAGTACTATAGTGGTGTAGTCTGTGACATACGCCGTATAACAAGCAGACAGCTTGTAGAATTTCGTTATGCCTACTATAAATTGAGGAAAGATATACAGTTGTGCTCATAAGTTTACATACCCTTTTAACTTTACATACCCTTTTAATATTTTGGTCATTTTTTATAGAATATGAATGATAACACAAAAATCTTATTTCCACTCATGGTTAGTGTTTGTGCAATGCCATTTATTGTCAAAGAACTGAGTTTACTCTTTTGAAATCATAATGAAACAGAAACTACTCAAATGTCCCTGATCTAACGTTTACATGCCCTTCAACAACTGCCAGGACAATAGTTTAGGAGCAAAGAAAAACTCACTTCAGCTGAAATACAGGACTCTCTGAAAAATGATGTTTGTTTCAAGATGCACAATATATAAACTTTTGATCAGTGACATTTGGCCAGTTTCTAGTTGAAAAGTGTAAACAAACAGTTTTTTTGACAATAAATGGCTTCATGCAACCACTGACCATGAGTGAAATGGGTGTAATTGACAATTATGATCGGAATGGCAAAATAGAATTTTGTGCAAAATTTCATGCATTTCCGACACAAATTTTTTTGCCTATAACATTTTTTTTCACTGTAACCAAATTAAAGTGTTTAGGGCTGGGACTTGTTCAACTGATTCTAATTTGATACAAATTTGGCTTATTTTGTGCGAACGGGAGCAATTTTTAGTTTACGAAAAATCACAAAATACTTAGCCGCTTGAAAGCCATAGTACATGTAAAAAGAAATGTTGATAACTTTTAAAGCTCCACTTCTCTAGATGCGTTTCTCCAAATTTGAGCCTGTTCCGAGAAAAAACCCTAGGAGGAGATAGATTTTGGGTGTCCAAAAATGGCAAATGTCCGCTTCGCGGACTTTACTCCACGATGGCCGACTTCCGATATGGCCTACGGCGTTGCCGTAATAACTTTTTTTGCTTAGGCTGACCAGTGTTGGGCAAGTTACTTTAAAATTGTAATATATTCTATATTACTAGTTACAGCTTTAAAAATGTAATATGTTTGTATTACAGTTGCAAAAATGTGACTGAGTTACACTACTTTGAGTTACATTTGAGTTACTTTTGGCCAAATATTAACTGAAAATAGTGATAATAACACCACAGAGCAAAAGTGTAGTTAAAAATGTCCTTTTCCTCAGCCGTCCACATTCTTTTGTTTTGTTTTGATGAGGTTTTGCTTCACGAGCCTCTTTCTTGACCAGTATCCAACTTGATTTGGTGCTGCATTTTATTTGGGGGGAGTTGCACTTGTAACTTGAAGTAACTTGAGTTACTTCAATTGTAATGACTAATATATTACTGTATTTTGTTTAAGTAATATATTATATTCCTCAGTTACTGAAAAAGTAGTATATATCTGTAACTGTCGGAAATTGTCAAACTGGTCTTGCACATGTGTGTGTGAGAGTTTAGTTGGAGTGTGACTGTACAGTCACACTGTTCAATTTTTTATGGGATGGGGGCGTGCACGTTCCATTGCATGTCCAGTTGTGAGTGTGCGTGTATGTTGAAGTGGAGAATTAGTGCACTAGCACCCTGGCGCTCGGCTTCGCCTCACATTACTCACTTTCCACTTTTCCTAATAACCCCTTCGCCAGCCTGGTGGCGCTCGGGCCTACCTATGAGGGCATTCATAAAAATAAAATTAGATAAAAAATATATAACAAAATAGCCAATTCAACACACACAGAACAGCAGTGTGAATGGATGGATTTACAGATGAACACAAATGTGAATTAGGGATGTCATTTTTGAGTCACAATTATTTGTGAAAACATTTAAAGAACAAGATATTGTATGTACAATTTTATATTTGTTTAATTGTTGTAAGCCTAAAAATGATTTTAAAATGAAGTAAATTGGTGTGAATGTTTTCAAATTATATTATATTTTATAACAAGATGATCTGTTCTGTAATGGATTCAATATTAAGAGAGAAAGAGAAAAGGCCCTTAATGACAGCTGATTTCTATGCGGTCAGCGCTGGCCAGCCATACGCTCCTCCTTTCTGCTCAGCCTTGTAAAGCGTGTAGTCTGGCTGGCCAGGCAAGGTCAGCGCTGTACACTCTCACTTTAGTTTATACAGTCAAATAGCAAATACAGCGCTGCCAGTGTTGGGAGTAACTCATTACAAAAGTAACTAGTTACAGAAATATATTACTTTTTTCAGTAACTGGGGAATATAATATATTACTTAAACAAAATATAGTAATAATAGTAAATTACAATTGAAGTAACTCAAGTTACTTCACGTTACAAGTGCAACTCCCCCCAAATACGATGCTGCACCAAATCCAATTGTTACTGGAACAGATGTGACATGTGGCTAATTTCGTCAAAACAAAACAGAAAAGGAAATCTTTGATTACACTTCAGCTCTGTGGCATTATTCTCCCTTTTCAGTTTATATTTCGCTAAAAGTAACTCAAAAGTAACTCAAAGTAGTGTAACTCAGTTACATTTTTGAAACAGTAAGATGTAATGCAAACATGTCACACTTTTAAAGCTGTAAATAGTAATATAGAATATATTACAATTTTTAAGTAACTTGCCCAACACTGAGCGCTGCACATGCTTCTTTTTACTCCTCTGGCGACGTTATATATATTATGGAATTATCATGTAAAGACGGATTGATTTACTCTGCACCTTTCGCTGACTTCATGTGTTTAGGGATGTTTCTTCAGTGTATACCTGTCAGTGCTGTATTTGTCACAAAATACGCACACACCACGTCTCGTTAAGACATGAAACCGGTTAATCCTGTGTTCTGAAGTCTAAGGATTTACCTACCGTGAGCTTTTGTGATGAAAACCGGTTCATCTTAACATCCCTAGTGTGAACATCACATCGTGCAAATAGAGCAGTGCAAATGGTTGGAGGATGATATCAAGTCATAGAATAGACTTCAATAGTCAAGAATAGAATTGAGTAAATTAAAAAAGATGGAGCTTTAAGCTTTAAATAATAATAATAAATAATAATTTAGCTTTTAATAATAATAATAATAATAATATAATAATGCATTGGTTTATATAGCGCATTATTCATTCACTCGATACTCCATGCTACTATTGTAGCCACAGCTGCCCAGGGGTAGACTGACAGAAGTGAGGCTGCCAATTTGCGTCATCGGCCCTTCCAACAATTATCACTATGGCAAGCCAAAGAGGCCAAATTTCATCACCTTTTGACACGTTTGAAATTAAAAAAAAACGCAGTAAAATGTGCTGTTTTAACCGTAAAAGTGGTGCATTTTACAGCGCTTATAAGTCACACTTGCTCTATTGTTCCATAATCTTGCTCTATTGTTCCATAATCTTGCTCTATTTCAGTTACTGTGTAGAGATCTGGGAAACTACTATGACACTACTTCAAACCCACTTATTATAAAAACCAGCAATATGAATAATTCATAAAGTTAGCTCCCGGGACCATACACACTTTACACAGTCAAAGCTCATCAAATGTATTGATGTGTATTGATCTACAGCTCAGATCATGTATGAGTAAAAACAGTGATTTAAGAATTGAGAAGGGTCTGTTTAGGGGCCAAAATAACTATAAAATAATCTTCTTTCGAACAGAAAGAAGTGGGTGTGTTTTACCAGGCTACAGAGGCTGTTCGTCAGGTGCATCATTATACTCTCATGATTACATGGAATGTGTTTTTTTCTATTTTGAGAGAAAGCTGTGTAAACATCATTAATGCAAGAGAAGTTCTGTTGTAACTGTACAAGTTTTACATTTATTAATTCATTATAAGAGTATATTTGTCTTGTTTCCCTGTACATTTTACTTGTGTAAAGAAAAGATAGTTTACCCATAACGTTAATAGTGTTACTATTAGTTTCCCATGTTATTAATTGTATCACAGCAACTTACCGTTCAAGAGCTTCCTCTTCCTTCCTCGCAGTGTCGACCGGGGGCCTTGTCTCTTCATCTTTCGGAGTCAAGACTTTATATATTTTAAATTTCCGGCACATCAGAAAATCTGAGTGTCTTGCAGCTCTCAAGATCATCTCCTTCACCTCACTGGGTATGGATCGGATCAGTATGGGCCGGATTCTCCCTTCCTCTAGCATTCCCAGTCTATGGCAGGTATCAATTTGTAAAGTGCTGGCAATCGCTGGTGCTACAGAACCACAGATGTTAGTCACAATTGTTTTGAGATTCTCTCCTTTCTCCTCTGGCACTCCGTCCAAGCAGAGGTCCCATGGCATGTGGTGGGCTTCTAGTTCATTATACTTTTCTTCCAGGACTTTGATTCGCTCCTTCTGCTCAGTTGTGTCACGTTTAAGAGTCAGCACAGTCTCTTTCATGTCGTCCATGTAACTCTGCAGTTTTTCATCCAAATCTTGGATAGATTTTGAGTTTTTTTCAATACTAGACTGCAAACGGTCAGCGCACACATTAAGTGTCCTTATTATGCTTTCATGTACTTCATCAAGAGAAAGAGCCATTTTACCTTTTCCAGGTGTGGAGACTGTGGAGACAGTATAGGAGAGGAATACCACCCTCTGAGCTCAGCTGGTGGCTTTGGGTTTCCCGTAAGTCATGCCATCCGGTGGCGCCTCAGGACACAGGGGATAGCTTGGTCTTTTGGAGTTGAGGAGTAGTTTAAAAGTCAATGGCTCATCCACTTTGCACGTATAAAAAGTTTGTAACTTGTCCTCCTGCTTGGTTGGTTCAAAAGTAATCTGGTTACAGTTTATTTCACACAGTTGCCGAATAGGTGTGTTCATGTGACGTAACACACAATTGCACATGTTATTCTGCCCCGTCCACATTTCTTTACATTTGCCGCACCCTTGATTTGGGTCTGACCTTTTACAGTGCACCCATGTAGTCCTTTTACTTTTGAGTCTCACTGCACTAACTGAACTCTCATTTGGCAAGGTAGGGGAAACCAGGGAGGGTTTTTGCTTGAGAACCTGTAATTCGTTAAGTCTCACACTAAATACTGTCTGTTTTGCTACAAATGGCATCAAATTGCTGGATGCCCCATAGGCATTGTGAGGAAAATGTGCCTGTTGAGAGAATGACTGAGACAGACAGATGCTTTCAAAGAAGAATTATATGAAAACACTATCAATATTTTACATTTAATGTATTTTTTCTATCTAAACCTTTTTCTTTTTCAGTTTACAATCCTTACACTAAAAGATTACCCCCCCCCCCCCTTTAAACAAAACCATCAACACAAAAAATACAGTAAAAATGTACACAAGTCAAGCAGAATTTAAAGCCAGGTCAAATATACAGTATGAGTCTAAAAGAGTCTTAAAATGTCTAATAGTGGAGCAGGTTCTAAGAGGAAGAGGGAGGGTTTTCCAGAGTTTAGGGACAGTGACAGAGAAAGCCTGATTGTCCCGATTCTTAAGGTTGGTGGGAGGAACTGAAAGGAGAAGCTGAAAGTTTGACACCAGGGTGAGCAGGGTGCATTGTATGGGGTCAAGAGATCCGTACTGTATGCTGGGGCAGTGCCATGGAGGGCTAAATATTCTCTCTCTCTCTCTCGCTTTCTCTCTCTCTCTCTCTCTCTCATTTTCTCTCTCTCTCTCACTCGCTTTTTCTCTCTCTCGCTTTCTCTCTCTCGCGCGCGCTTTCTCTCTCTCTCTCTCTCTTGCTTTCTCTCTCTCTCACTCTCTCTCTCTCTCTCTCTCTCTCTCTCTCTCTCTCTCTCTCTCTCTCACTAAAACAGTGAAAGCTTTGAGTGTGAGTTGGGTCAGTCCATGGGCATAAGGAGTGGAAGCCACTAGAAGTAATAACTACAAAATACATAATAACAATAACAGCTGAAGGTGTGTCAATGTAGTGTCAGAACGAACTGACCAAGAAGGACAAATGTTCATGATGAGTTCTGCGGTGCTGTTGAGGAAGTGTGAAAATAGCACCATCCCACACAGGTTGTGACCTTCGCTCAACTTAGAGCTTTAACTGGAAACACAACACAAGCCCCAAGCTCTTGCACAACTCTGCATGACTTTTACTTTGATATATTGTTGTAGATACAGTTGAAACCAGAAGTTTACATACACTGTATAAAAAGACACATATACATTTTTTTTGTCATTGTTTGACATGAAATCAAAATAAACGTTTCCTGTTTTAGGTCAATTAGGATAACCAAAATTATTTCTATTTGCTAAATGCCAGAATAATGACAAAAATATTTGTTTTGACATTTTTTAATTATTTTCTTGAAAGTCATAATTTTACATACAGCTCATTAGTATTTAGTGCCATTGCCTTTAAACGGTATGACTTGGGTCAAACGTTTTGCATATCTTTCCACAAGCTTCTCACAGTAGTTTTTGTAGTAATTTTGGCCCATTCCTCCTGACAGAACCGGCATAACTGAGCCAAGCCACAACATGATGCTGCCACCCCCGTATTTCACATTTGGGATGGTGTTCTCAGGCTTGCAAGCTTCCCCCTTTTTCCTCCAAATGTAAAGATGGTCATTATGGCCAAACAGTTAAATTTTTTGTTTCGTCAGACCACAGGACATGTCTCCAAAAATTACGATCTTTGTCCATGTGTGCATTTGCAAACTGTAGTCTGGCTTTTTT
>OMNZ01095337.1:0-76796 GCA_900303255.1 Lesueurigobius sanzi
AACATTAAGGTAAGGACATTTCCTAGGCTTATTTCCCTTTTTTGATGCAGCCCAGGGCTAATGTCATGTTGTTTGCCCAGGACCAATGTTACAGCCAGCCAATCAGGGATCAGTTGTGCTAGCTAGTCGGCTCGGGACAAAATTTAAGTTTAGGAACAGGGAAATCTTTAAGGTTAGGGTTAGGGCTAGGTTTAGGGTTAGGTTTAGGTATATTTTCAGACAAACAAACTCATAGATCTATCCAAAATTACAGCAGACCGTTCCTTGTTCCTAAACTTAATTTTTGTCACAACATGTCAAGTTTTCAAAGCAGACTTTCCCTCCCCTTATCCAGCAAAACTGACCCCTGATTGGCTGGTTGTAACATTGGTCCTGGACTCTTAAATACTTGGTGATATCAGATCGTCCAATGTTAGTGAGAGGCCGAGTTCTCCGTCTCCAACAGTTTGTTATCATTATTTATTTTTTTCTGAGCTACTCGCAATATAAAAATGGTGGTGCTTTAAGGACGCTTGTGTAACTATGGGATTGTTGTAGGATATTTGACCATAAAGAAAGAAAATCAATATTTGCTCTGATGTTTTACATACAACATATTCATATTTAATTTCATTGACTAAAATCATAGTAATATTTTTGCAGACAAAATTCATGAGTACTCGTAAGAGACTGAACTATGGCTAAAATCTCCAGATATCTTTTGAGTAATAAAGACTAAAATGAAATGAAGGAGCCAAAACATCTAAACTTCTAGTGACAGTTTGAAAGAATGTCAGGGGATGTAAACTTACAATATGTATTTCATAGAATATGAAACACAAAAACCTTGATTTCATTCATGGTTAGTGGTTACCTGTTTGTTTACTAGAAAGTAGCCAAATGTCCCTGATCAAAAGTTTACATATTGTGCATCTTGAAACGAACATTTATTTCCAGAGAGTCCTGTTTTTCAGTTTTTCTTTGCTCCTGAACAATTTTCCTGGCAGTTGTTGAAGGTCATGTAAACGTTAGATCAGGGACATTTGAGTAGTTTCTGTTTCATTGTGATTTCAAAAGAGTAAACTCAGTTCTTTGACAATAAAATGGCTTCGCACAACCACTAACCAGGAGTGGAAAAAAGATTAAAAAGGTATGTAAACTTTTGGCCATAACTGTATCTAATCACTCGTGCGTAGAAATGCAGAAGCCTTAGAGTATTTGGAAGATCCCTGCTTTGGCTACTCTAATCTAACACAGTTTCTTTAATGTTATGCTTGATCAATGTAAAAACGTGTAAATATCATTGTAAATTGCATCCTTTTTTTAGCATCCTCACCATCTGTCTGATAATTGAGGGCCACCAGCTGGATCCCGTGCAGCCAGAAGAGCAGAGGGTTGGGGTTGGTGGAGTCGATCCTCGTGGCGGCGGGGTAAGTGCGCAGCAGCTGGCAGGCCGTGTGCTGGATGAGTTTCTGAGAGTAGCGCCTGTAAAGTCGTTTGGCCGCGTTCTCGTTGACCGAGGAGATGTGGTAACACTTGGGAGTCCGGAAGATGGCGCTCAGTGAAGTCGGGGCGCTAAGGACCGGCGAGGTCTGCTGCTGCTCCTCCCAGCTCAGACGCTCGCTGCCACCTGCAAACAAATGCACAGGGAGTATAGGTTTGTGGAGGGCTAGGATACAAACACTTTAACAATACTTGAACGATACTTTTTTCGATACATATACTAAATTATTGGTCATCTAGAACCATGAAACAGAACAATAATGATCATTTATTCCATACAAGACATACATTATTTTATCATTTATGTGAGCTGAAACAACCAAGTAACTTCGTTTAGTGCCGTCTCAGGCATCAAAACTTGCTCTAAAAGGAAAAACATTTGTTGCTTGAAAGAGAGGAACACTGGTGGTGCAAGTAAGACAGCAGTGGGCAAGAGATTTTCCCTCTTCCTGTTCATCCTATGTGGATTCTCTTACACACCTCCTTCAAGCAAGGGATGTGCGAAGTAAGTCCTTCACGAAATTCTAGGGTTTGTCATACTTTCTGATAGAGGGTTTTTGATAACTTGGTCCACAAACCTGCCATATTGATCTTGTAGCTTTAAGTTTAAATTAGCTGACAACAATCAAGCCCTTAGTGGGTTGAATAATGCCACTAGTTTTTTGATACCATCGTGAAAATAAATATTTCGTTAATTTTCAGATAGAGAGGACTTTGTATCTTTTCCCCCTACAAAACCTGATCAAATCATATGCATTTTGACAATAAAGCCTGGTGACGGTACAGTTTTACTCGGGCCAGTGCAGGAGAAGCTTTCAAAAAGACAGATCATTGCCTCAAATACATACAACAGGGGTCTCCAACCTTTTTTACCTTGCGAGCTACTTTTGCGTAACAAAAATGGCAGCAAGCTACTTATACTAAAAAAAAAAAACATGCAACTAGGCCTCTAGGACTGACAAGATGATCATTCAACTTACAGTAGTTTCTGCTTTATACTTGGCTATATTTGGAGATATTTTGCTCAGAACAACAAAAAATGCATCTAAAATGTGATTCATCAAGCGTATGTAGAAATGTAAAAAGCCTTTGGTGAGCTACTTGGAATGGGCTCCCGAGCTACTGGTTGGAGATTCCTGATGTACATGGTATACAGTATATGGTACCCAGGGCCCAGACTTCCTTGCTATAAGTCTGCTTCAAATTAAACTATAGGGTCTGTATCCACTCCAGATATGGCAATTCATTCAATCATCGTTGATTTTTCTTTTTTTGCCCAAGAACCAAAAAAGCAGTGCACCTGGATAACAAACCATACTTTTAATTTACTGTGTGATCTCCTGAGCCACTAAACTCATAAACAACCAAACCTTTCCCTTCGCGTCCATGCATCGGCTGTACAAAATCTTAAAGGGTAAAATTTTCCGATGTTTTCAGTGGCTTTGAATTATTATGGGACAGTGACCCTTCCTACCTTTCCCAGGGGTGCGGTTCGTTGCCACAACCTCCCCTGTGGTGCTGCATCGAGTGGGAGCCGTTCCAAATATGGACTTCCTGCTCTTCCCCCGGTCCTTCCCTCTGCTGGAGCCGGCCGGAGACAGAGTGGACAGGCCTAGAAATCCACACAGGGCAGAGACAATATGACTGGATGGACAATTATGTCACTACGTTATGCATGCTTGGGTGTTTGTCAGACACAGCAGAGTCTTGTCTTCTCTTCCTTCTCACACCCTCATGCAGTTTCTTGGAAGCAGTGAACAAATGAACGGCTGTTTTAGGGGCAAAAGTCGTGATGGAATAATAGACGAAGACGAGGAGAGCAAAGAATGAATATCATTAGCATTTTAGATTTGCAGTATATTCAAATTCAATTAGAGCCTAAACTGTAAATAATTTAGTATTGCCTTGACAACACAAGGAAGAAGCCATCTCGCTTTTCCTGGGAAATTTCAATCATCATCTTGGTGGGTGTCTGGTGTGGGAGAGGAATTAAGAATAGCACATGGCTATTACATGTGTCACTAAAACTAAAAGATGGAGAAAGTTTGACCCCTTAAATCTAAGCGTGGCTCAGAGAGGAGGAGATAAGCCCACTGATGTTTGTGTTAGGCCGAATAAATCACCAGCAGCTGAAGAGTACAAATCTGCATTCAGGAGAGAAAAGGGAAACTGAAAGTGGGGGATACAGTATGTACCTGGGAACTTCACAGCCTGGCAGTAGATGATGAGGTCGGAGAGCTCCTGTGCAATCTGACGACTCTCTTTCTTATTCTGAGGCAGGTAGAACTCTTCTCCCAGCTCCATGTCGAACACCTTCAAAAGAATAAAAATGAATGAATCAGATGAATAGTAAAATAGTTACAGTAGAAACAGGATATGCTTTATTACTAACAATGCAATCATTTTGATAATGAGGTCAGAGTTTTCAGACTTTACCTTTCCTTTGCTCTGGCTCGTGCTGTCGGTTTTTTTCCTCTTCGGCATTTCATCGACTGGATGCTCCTCTTTTTCCGCAGGGCTCTTCCCCTCAGGTTTGTCATCAAGTAGGTTATCTGGGCACACAAGCGGCTTCCTCAATACTTTGAAAACTGAAAGTCTTCCATATTTCTTTGTTACAATTGCACACACACTCATGTAACCTGTTTTTATCATGTTTCATTTGTAAGAAGATGAGCTAACAGGTATTTCTTTGAAGCAGTGATAGGGAATGGCATTTGTTTACAGTGGAAAGAGGCAAGTCAGTAGCGTAGCAGCAACTTAGCATCCTGTTAACGGCGGAAAAAGCGAGTGGAAGCTTGTGTTATATGCCAATTATAATCATTTGGCTGAGATTGTGAATAAATTGGGAAGGTCTGCTGTGGGATTGCGCGGGCCGTGGTGCTTTCCCCCTGTCCTGTTGTGAGCGCAGGGGCAGCGCGGGGCCTGAGAAACCAGATGGCTTTGTTTTGCTTCCCTGATGAGTCTTGCCCAGCCACTGGCGAGGTCACAGACAAATACAGTAAAGGAGGAGGAGATCAGGAGGTAGCGTTTTTGTGGGAGAAACAGAGGACTTTCAAGACCAGAGATCGTCAAGACAAGTAGCTATCTGTCCATGAACGTCCAGGAATGTATGGACTTTTGTTGCTTACACAAATTACACACAACAAGAAAAAGCAGTTTTCAACGTTTTCAAAGCACTGTGCCATGCTTGCAGTGGGATGGCACTGGTAGGCCCATAATATACTTTTGCAACTGTCATTTTTGTTTAGCATTCCCTTATTATTGGTAAAAGCAAAACCATAACTTAATAGCTTCCCCACACACAGATGTCATGCGTTTAGTAAGTCAACAATAACACATCGCAACAGCACATCATTTAAGTTCAAAGGGCAAACAATATTGGATGGATTCAGGAAGTACTCAAATACCTTTCATTGACTTTTAGAGAATTATGTAGTATTATGTAGAGTAAATTATTTACCAAGAAGCTAATTTGTGTGATTTGATAATTAGGCTGCTACAAAGAAGTAAAAGGTTCTGACCACTTTCTGAAGCCACTGTTGATAAATAAAATGACGTCACAAACTGTACACAAATACAGCACTGGTACAGTATATCGAGCCACACATTTACCTTCCAGGCCATAGGAGGCAGTAGAGGCAGAAAGGACATCAGCTAAGAAGGAAAGACGCAACGGAGAAGAAAGATATGTGAATTAAGAGTCAATAGAAAAAGAAGAGTAGAAACAGGACGGTACAGAACGGAATGCACTTCACTTTAGTGGTTTTTCTCACCATCTGACAGAGACTCGTAATCATAGTCATACTCGTCTTCCTCCTCCTCGTCTTCGTCGTTTGTGTTGTTGCTAGGCGATGGGATGCCCTGTGAGCCATTGCTGGCCTGGGCCTGCAGATGAGCGAGCTGGTGAGCCTGTAAAGGGTAAACACAACAGAGATACTAAGTGAAGGAGTGACATGAAGACAGGCAATTAGTTACTCAGACACATGAAGCACCGTTTGAAGAAACTTTACATTTCAGTAGTTTCTTTACACCATACTTTTTACTTGTACTTCAGAGATATTTTTAAGTGACATTACTCAGATCATTTCCTTTATCTATGTTACTTTTGGAGGATACGGTTTGAACATTTTAAAATTTTCTCACTCTTGTATGAGAAATTTGCATCATCATGAATATCCAGGCTGAACACTGTTTAGCTGTGCATTTGACAACTTATCTGTACTGTTCCCTTTCAATATTATTATGATTGTGTATTTTTTTGACTTTAATGGCATTGTTAAGTGTAAATGTATGTACACATACTTGTGTACACATACTTCGTGCTCCGTACAGCCAGAAAGTGAAAGTAATTGTTCTCCTCAAATAAACTTGTCTAGCCACTATTAGACCATCACTACTGCCTCTGGTAAATCAAACAGTACTTGAGAGGTACTTGAACCACTTTTTACATTTACATGAGTAAGTCACGGTTTTAAATAACCTTGCCTGCAAGCTGAATTCTCGCAGTATTTGTGAGTTCACAAACACACAGGGATTCCAATGAGTGCTACACATTATCCTGGCTCTTGTCATTTTTTGTCATGTTTTAACTTCTATTTCAGTAAATTACTGAAGTAATGCAAGTAAATGTTTTGGTGACTCCCCACCTCTGCATTGAGAGTAGGTTAAATATTTAGAAAGTCAAACCATAATCAAGTATTATCCATGTCCCCCGTAACGCCAATATATACAACTTCCTTTGTGGACAATCTATATTGTATATATTGTAGCAGGTTATGTTAGTAATACACAGTAAACTGAGAGGAAATGGTGCTATAGATGTGCATCCATTATTAATGTTTGACAGCACTTTTATAGGACTAATAAATATTCTATGACCTAATGCCATCTGAAAAGTGCCGGCACACACTCATAATAAGCACAATAAACATGAATTATGCACAGCACCATGGATAAAGGGAAAGTGAGCGCGGATGTGTTTTCTCAACCTTCTGCTTGAGGATGTCCACGGGCGCCTGGTGGGCTTTCAGCTTCTTGTTTTTCAGCAGGATCTTGCCTCTGAGTTGCCATGGCGATGGCAGGTGAGGGTCATCGCTGAAGTCACTCTCAAAAAGGAAACGGGTCACAAGGCGATCTCCAAACACTGTCTGTGATTTCAAAAAATGTCAGAAACATAAAAAAAGCACAAAATTATTTTCTTGCATTACTGTCTTACTTTTACGTCAATAATTATTCGGATGAGTACCCGAGTAAATACTGCGGCTGCACTACCTTCCTCTGAGTAAGGTGGACTATACACACACATGAGTATGACAAACCAAACCAAAACATGACAGAGGGTGCACGTAACTAACAACACATTTCTAACATGCTAATTCTTAACAGGGATTAATCTATAAGCAGGTGTCACAACTTTCAGCGAGCAATATGGCCACAATGTAAACAACAACCAGCTGCTAGCTCAGTGTTGATAAAGAGGCTTTATAATTAGATGTAGAGGGGCATCTTCACACACACAAGAAACAAGTGTCTGCTTTTATAATATACTGAAGGGCAAAAGTAATTAATTCTACAACTAGTAATGCAATCAGGCTTAAGGCCTAAAGCCTTTTTTATGATCATCCCAAAACTATTGAGAAAGTGCTTCAGACTGAACCACCACAAACGGACTTACTGTATTCTACATCAGTCACGTAGATCTGTACTAAAATGTTCATATCTCACAAAACAAAAAATAAAGACAAAGCACAAGGGGACGGCAGCGGCCGCAGGCAATGAGCTGTCAGCAGATCAAAGCCTCGTCTTTATCAAAATGCTCTTTTGGGAGGATGGCATGTCAGGAAATTTCATCAGATGAAAGACCAATAATATTTGATGATAAATTAGGCATGCTGAAATACGTGCGGTCTCCACTGTAAAACATTTTTAAGTAAAGGTTTTAGACTTGAAATTGAAACCATGTGTCTAGCATTATTATACCTTAAAGATCTCAGCCATCTTGCGCTGCTGAGGAAGGGAGCAGTGATTCTCGATGGACAGAACAACCGGCATTTCAGAGGTAGCAAATGCAGTCCGGCTGACTGCTTCCACCACATCCTACAATGGCAAAGTATGTGGACAGTTATTAACGATTGCACAAAAAAAAGCAACATACAAAATCTATAAATCTGGTTTATTGGTTCCCGCTGGAAAAGGCAACTCAAGTCAAGACAGCTCCCTTTACAATTAATAATCTCCAAATTGACAGCATACCTTAAAAGGTATCTTTGTTGTGAGTGTGTGTCCATGATAGATGACTGGCATCCCATCATCCCCGTCCCAGCAGTCCAGCTCAACGCTCCTGCAGCCCTGCAGTAAAACCTGGACAGGATATTTGTATAAGTGCTGACTAATGTGAAGGAAGCACAGAGGTGACCGGCTGGGTGGTGTACCTGACTGTAGAGCTCGACTGAGGACTCTCCCTTGAGCTGGTGCCCGGTCAGGTACGTGTTATGAGAAGATTCAATGTAGTAATAGGACAATGGATACTGCAGCTCTTCTGGGGTTACCTGAGATTCCTCATTTCTTGAAGCAAAGTTATCCTTATCCATTAAATACCTATCAAGAATATACATTTTCATATTAGTTAACTTTCAAATTATTTCAATAAATAAATATACAGTTGTGGCCAAAAGTTTACAAACTGTACCCTTTTAAGTTTACATACCCTTTTAATCTTTTGGCCATTTTTCATAGAATATTAATGACAACACAAAAATATTTTTTTCTCTCATTTTTGTGTTTTGTGTTGTCATATTCTATGAAATGCATACATTTACATACACTGAGTGTAAACTTTTGGCCACAACTGTATTGCCAACTATCACGTAAAACAATAATCATATGACAAAAAGCCAAATCTGACTGAGAGTAACAGATTTTCTGCTAACACAACTCTCTTGTTTCAACACAATTTGAGGAAAAGATTTGCTTATGATTTTTTTTTTTCCAATTCAGTGGAACGTGCTGTTGAAATGGTTTAGTAAAATATCCCAATGACTTGAAATAATAATATAGCAATATTGCAGAAGTTACTGAATACTGAAGGTTTCTGTTATCACGCAGCCCAAGGTAACTATGCAGTACACAGAGTAGAAGCGACAGAGTGTGCCATAATATTTCAACAAACCTTGCAAATCCTTCAAAGGACATCCACCCCATTTGTCGCATACTGGCTGAGGGTTCAAATTTCTGCAATAAAAAAAAATGGTTCTTATCATCATCATCATCATTATACATTATCACTATTCATCATTCTTATCAATATTTAATCCTAAAACCTGTATAATGCTGAGAATCTCATCATAGCTGAGGTGCTCTCTCTGACAGTTCACTAAAAAGTCGTTGAGCTGAGGGATGGACAGTCCCAGGACGCCCAGAGAGGCGTTCTCCACTCCGGTGCCATTGGTCACGATGCTGGCAGCTGCGATGGCGTCCGAGATCTGCTTTTGGTTGTCTGACATGAGCTGCCGGGTCCGGATAAACAAACCCAAATCCGAGCCGTTTCTGGTGAGTAAATCTGCGGAGTCCGGGAAAGGTGAAGTTGTTACAAAACACTGTTTGGTTGAATTAATCTTTATTATCAACAAGTACGGAGCCAGAGATTGTACCGAGGTCTGGCTGTGTGCCTGTGTCTTTGTCGTCTATCTTGAGGTTTGTGTAAAGAGGAGCAGACTCCGGGCCTGAGCGACTGCAAGGGATCGCAAAAGTGTCAAACAGCTCCTTCAGGTCCTTCCTGCTGCGGATACTGCAAAGCAAGAGAAGAAGAAATCTAAATATTTTATACCAAACATTTTTCTAAAACAATGACCGAAAAATATAGAATATACATGTTTGTTTAAATGTATAAACTGCAAGAATAGCATCAGATGGAGAGTACAATACAATCTTAAAACTGCAGAACGATTGGTATGAAAATAATCCATTGCTTATCAAAGAAAAACACAGCTCCCTTTCTTCTGACAGAGAAAACAGAAGCTAAATATTTTAGTGAAGAACTCTTGGAATAAGGCCCAGACATGATAGCTTTGTAAAACAGTTGACTAATTTGTTATGTTCATACTATCTCTCTCTGTTGTGGATAAAGACAAATATATGATAATAAAGGGAGTTACAGCACAAATATTTATAACTTTTACACACCTTTTCAATAGATGTTAAGCCTTGGCTGCAGGGCTTTTTTACTTGTTTAAATCACCATATATAAATTGTACAATGTGGTATTCACCTGAATGATTTGAAAAGCTCCACAAACTCTATGAAGCTCATGGTGCTGTCGGAAATCATGAGGTTTTGGAAGCCTTTGAAGCAGCCTTTTCCCCGGCCGTGCCACGACCTGCTGCTCCAGGCCCTAAAGCGACAGTGACTCACAAACGTTAGCCTTAGCACGTTAGCATAATGCTTCAAAAATATATTGAATTGGTCAACTTGATTTGACACAGTCTCCCACATACCCGGGCTGTGACTTGGTGCCTCCTGAAAGGATTGGGGAGGACTGCGGCCGGGACTGAGTGGCCCCAGTCATACTGGAGGAAGAGGAGGAAGATGAGGAAGAGACCAGCAAGCCGGGACTTCGACTGGACGACAGAGAGAAGGGTCCGGGGAAGCCATCTTCTGTGGTTGTAAAAATAAAAGGGTTTATAATCCAACAGTGGGTAATTTGGCTTTATTAACCTTATTGGACTTTTTGTATTGTGTATTACCTGGATCCTCTTGGTCTACACTGTCATACTCAGGCCCGTTTCGATACAGTCCCTCCTTACAGCTGCGAGTTTTCCTGGAAACCATTTCATCATCTGTAGCGTCTCCGCTGTCTCCCTGTGTAAGTGGTACACACATTTCACAGATAAGAAAGCCATCAGTCAGCATAGGGCCACACAAAGACAACAATGAGCAGAGGAGAAGACGGAGACTGAGCAAATAGTCCAAAGCATGAGTCAAATATAGTGTGTTATGAACAGCACTGACCCGCACCAGGACCTTCTTCTTCTTCTTGGCCTTTTCATTCATCCCCAAAGGGCTGTTTTTCTGAGCAGCAGCTTTCTCCACTCCCCCGGAGCTCATGCTCCACCTCCTTCCTCCGAACAGCTCAATGGCCTGGGCTAAAGTTGGACCCTCATGCCTTCCATCCTCCTGTCAAAAAGGCATGAGTTTTTCTTGCATCCTTTAATTATCATATAGAAATAAGTAGAACTGTATAGTTTACCTGATAAAGACTGACATATTGCCTTCTCAACCATTGCAGCCTTTGATCCGGAAACTTCTTTAACTTTCTCATGGCAATTACCAGCTCTGATACGCCTTTGTACAGCATTTGTGCAGTGTTCTTTGGGGCAACAAAGTGCAAGAGTCTGATGGAGAGAATAATGATTTAAGTTATACAATACCTGCAACTAATCAATACTTTTCCACACACACAGCAGCTCACCTGTTGTCAGTGGTGCTTAGGCCATAAAGGAGGCTCAGACAATTCTCCTCCACAGTCATCTGACACAGCTTGTTCTGCACACAGACTCCATGGATGTCTATGCCCTCATGACCCATGAAGACAGTCTGGACATTCACATCAACACCAACCATTACTCCAGAGCCATTACATGAGAGCATTCATCCATTCTCAATAACAAACCTTGACAACTGCTAGGTCCAGCAGGCCTTCTGTGAGCCCCACTACGGCGGGCTGTCCCGATCCCAGCGGGTGCTCAGAAGAGAAGCTCCCGCCGCTCGGAGGTTTACCTGCCATAATTCAGCACATTATGAAGCAGCATGTTTGACGTGCAGTAAAGGCAGAGGAAATGAAGCGGGTTTACACATTTACAAGTAGTTTACACTGCATGTATTAAAAGATATGGCGCTGACATTGTGTGTGTGTTTAGACCAGTTTTACAGCAGGACTAGCAAACATCAGGAGCATGTGCACGCTTTATTCATTGGGGTGGCTCAGTGCTGGCACCAGTCTTTAGGGCTATCAGCTATCAAATTGTATTCAGACTTGAACATTTCAGATTTCTCATCTTTTGGGTAACCGACCACACATTTACTTTGGTTTGGAAATGCAAAATTGATTTGACCTTGTTATTGATACCAATTAGATTCCTGGGGTGGCCGATGGTAGTCTGGGAATACCCAGGCTGCTCGCGCTCGAATTTCAATTCGAGCCTGGAAAGGAAGACCAAAATCTTCGCATGAATCTGGGGACCAATCACAGCACAGGGAGGAACGGCAAGCCGATGACGTGCAAAAAATCAGGACTCGATACGATTGGCTGTGGTCACACGCAGACGTATATGTACATTCGTAGCGGCCAATAAACGGCTAAGGACAATCGTAAACCACACCTCCCGTACGAGAAAATGAACGGTTGTTTCCCAGACTAAATATTCACTTGTGATATTTAGTCTGGCGCTAGCCAGGCTAGGCCGATGGTACCCTTGCCCTAAACCAGAAAAGTTTAATAATTTTTACATTATTATTGAATTAGATTATTTATTTGTCTCTTTACGGAGAAATTTGTCTTTGGCAATCCAAGGCAGGTACAGACAAAATACATTACATGGAACAATACACACACACCCCCACATTTACCAGAACTGTGACAGAGTTCATGACCTCATACATTACATGACCACAAAGAGGACCGTGGTTTACTTCCTGAGGCGTAAGGCCCCAAAAACAATTACACCAACCTAATACAAGGAAACATATGCTACACAGCATATGTTCCACAAAAGGGTTTCCTTTGGTTCAACAGAGATTGACAAGGGAACCAAAGAATGCTTAAATCTGTTTGACTTACATACATACTTATTATAACTTGACTGATATGTTAGTGTTAGTCAGAGCTGGAATTAATGTTCTACACCTGAATTAAAGTGTGGTTGCACGGTTAAAACCCCTGCTAAATGCCCCCAATTAAATGTTGACTGCACTGACCAGTGTCTGAGGCCCTCCACTCTGAAGACACTTCAATATGTGGCCCACAATGAAAACGTGTGGACACCCTTTCCCTAAACCCACTCCTGCAAACCATTAAACACACTGCACATTTCTGACCACTTAAGTCTATCTATTGTTGCAAAAACCTGGTTATTTGTAATACATCAGTGTAGTATATATTCTTAAAATATGGAGTAATGTTATTTACCCCAAGTGAGCGTGATGTTGTCGGGCTGCAGACGCAACAGGCAGCGGGCCGTGACGTGGCTGTCCTGCTCATAGTGGATCACTGTGGCTCCCTGAAGCATGAACTGGTGGATGTCAGGTTGAAGTGACAGCACATACCTAAATAAGAGAGATTTGTTTTGGTAATCACTGACTTTATTCAGCAAGTTAATTGTGTTTACGTATTTTCTTTTTTACCATGGAATAAGCTCGGTGTTGTGGCTGAAGGCTTTGTGTGCGTCCTCTGTGCTCTGAGGATCCCCCTCCTTTGTGACAGGCTCTGAAGACAAGTCACACTCCGAGTCCGACAAATCCCCCACCATGAATCTACAGATCACGAGAAAGAGTTTGGTAAATTTGTAAACCAGTTTCCCTTGATGAAACAATGCTCCATGCAGCATTTTCCAGAACTGCTTTGCTATGAATGCAATAAAACATAAACTGTAGAAAGCGTCTCATCATGCAGTGGCTGAAAGAGCAGATACGTCATGCATTTGGTTTATCATGATTCTGTTACCAAACAAAATAAAACAAAAGAAAGCCAACAGAATTTAATGAATAAACCTCTCTAAAATGACTATAGCCACTTACAAGGCACGGTTTGAATCTGGAAGGGTCCTAAATGAAAAGGAGCTAAAGTAGAAAAGGGAACAATAGGAAGACAGTGAGAGGACGCTCTGATTATACACAAATGATGACAAATAATCCTCGGGAGGTGTTCAATTTGTTGTTAAAGGCATTTCTACGACAGAATGACTCATTTCTAGCGGATACACGCACACCAAGAGAAACATTCCTAAACCTCCTTAAAAACATTATTTTTATTCACTTCCTTCAAAAAGATAGATAGGACGCCACACTCCCAACAAAAATGAAGCTCATCCTTTATCAAAATACATAACAGAAGAGCGTCTTCCAGTGTAAAGCTAAAAACAAAACAAAAAGCCAGGAGGTGATTGAATTTAGACAATGACCTTGAAAACTTCCTGTCTTCAGAAACAGTATGTTACATTGATAGCACTTTCAGATGGAGGGTAAACAGTAAATACTTCTATGTGAGATTAACTCCTTTGGAAGGAAATAACTTTAAAAAGGCAAATTCACAAGAGGTTCCCAAATCTGCCTCATTAATTTGTGGCTTCAAGTTCATTCAACTGCCACCCACTTGAAGGATATACTATCTAATGTTATTTTTTGTAGACAGGGCATGATACTTTTGTGCTAGTTTTGTTTCATATAGATGGACCCAGTAACAACATAAGATATTAACAAAAAGATCAGGCCCAATATCAAATGATGCACTGTGTTATGTACAATGTTCTGATGACTCATGAACGCAACCTATTGGCTATGGCTTTATAATCCATATAGTAATTTAGAAGTAAGTTAAGAAGAAGTAATAAAGAACAAGTACATTTCTCCATTGTGCGATCAAGAAAGTGTTATCTTAAAGTAAAAGTACTGACTGATTGCGATTGTAGTCTTTGAAGGAGTTGTTTCTAGATGCCACTGACGGACCAGAAGAACCACTGATTGATGCATCGTCTGGATCCTCCGCCTCCAAGCTACGATTACAGGACCTAACCAAGACGAGATAAAAAATAAAAAAAAAAAGACTAATTGATGCAACAGGAACACAGCTTGAGATTAAATGTTTGGCAAAAGGGGAAGAAAGTACCGGATGATTTGCAGTATGTTGCTGACAGTGGCTTCTTTCTCGGGAACGTGCAGTCCGTCCGGTCCGGCTCGAGACATGAAGTTCTGCTGGCCCCCGTAGTCGGACACAAACTGTACAGACGAAACGTACGAATGAGGCAGAGCGGACCAGAAGCAGGGCTAAGCTACAAGACTTTCACACCGTTTGTAATGATTTAAATGATCTAGATTAGTAAGAAGGATGTTGTGTTGTGTGCGCACCTCCAGTGAGTCCTCTGCTGTCTCTTGCTTTAGACTGATGATGCTCGCTGTCCCGTCTAATGCATCGCTGAGCTCCTTCAGGAAAACCCCACAGAACGGGACCACCTAAAGTAAAAACATTGCAGATTTTTACAAATATTTTGAAAAGAAATGCAGTACATTTTATAGAAGTCACCAAAATCTTTTCATACCTTGCATCCCGGTATATTGAGCGCTCTGGTCACCACCTTCTTGTACTCAGATGAAGTTTCGTGCTGCGCCATGGCATCCTTCAGGCTTCTCATGGTCTCAATATCCGACTGGTCCATAAACTGCCACATCTTAAGGACCTTACGGGACCTATTAAAGCATCAGGAATACAGTCATGGAAAAATAATCTTTACATGTATTTATTTTTAAGTTGTGAACTAATTATAGGCTGTGTTACCTCAGCCCAGCAAGAAACTCCATGACGCCGTTGTAGTTGCCCATGTTCCAGCAGGACTTAGCCACGTGCACCAGATAGGAGAAAACCTCCCTCTTCTCCTCCATTGAACTCGCTGTGAGGACCAGCCATGTCACCCACGAACTCACCTAAAAGTGAAGAATTATATATTAAAAAATGATGATAATAATAAGAGCTCCACAGCAAAAACAGATACAGTGATGTGTTTGTGTACTCTCCAAGTCGAACAGGAGTTGTCCAGCCTAAACAATAATTCATGCTGGGCCAAAGGAGAGGAAGCAGGTATTCTATGTAAAACAAAGGACAGATGATGACTTAAAAATCCTTCCTGTCCTTAAAAAGTGATAAATGATCGTTTGACACTGATTCTGGCCATGACCTTTCCAATTTATAGTCTATCAATTTATCTCAGCTTGGAGTGGCATATCAGTACACCACTTACTGAATACTGATTATATTATAAATTAATTAAATTACAAGCCCCAAATGAAACTCGCAATTGTACCCATTCCCAAAAGATGAAATTCAGCCAATATTTCAAAGAATTGCGATTTTCCCCCCAGCCATTAAAAAACGCACCCAGGTGTCCCGACTTGATTGACCTCCGACAGATTACATCACAACTCTCCAATAGCGGCTTCACCTGTGCCCGTAGTATTAGCTCGGAGGTTTGCCAGCTGACCACATTGGTGACACAGTCCTGGAAGAATGAAATCAGATATCCAGCGGCTGTGGTTTGTCGTGGCGCTGACTGCCCTCAAGCACGCCCAGAATACAAGCCAGCAAAAACACAGACATCGGGTCCACTTCCTTTCGCATTTTTGGTCATTAGGCCTATACAGCACAGCAGCCTTATCTGCAGCATTTTATAACTTGTAAAGCATTCTTAGCTTTCCTCATTGTTTGTTGAACATCTAGAACCAAAAATATCGTGAATGATAGTGCTCAGATTATGAACACTGACCAGGCACAGGGATGGTGAATACAGCTTCTTTGCAGGTATACAATAATCCCATTTCCTCACAGAGATGAGTTTATATAAAGCACATTTCATAACTTGCTGAGCCACTTTTTAGGGTCACTGTCACGGAAATGCAAGAAAAGTAGCCTGTAAACTCATGAAATTGACTTAAATGCTTTATATTTAGTGGACAAAACTAATTTCGTTACACTACTAGGAAAAGAAAATCAAGTATAGTGCCTTTAAGAAATGATTAGAAAGGAACTGAAAATGTGAATACTTTACCAAATACTTACTATGACATATATATATATATTTGAGTGAAATGTTTTAGTTGTGCGAGTGGATTACAGAAATGCCTACGCGCATACTGTACATAACACGGCCTCAAAACTCACTAACCCTGGCAGGCTCAGAAAACATCCCCTCGGCCCCAGATCAATTACAATGTTATGTAAGGATCTGGACAGCCCCCCAGGCAACTTAGCAGGCACTAAATAAAGACACAAAGGTGCACACGCGCAAACAGGACACAGACAATGCAAAACAATACTACGTTTTATTAGTTTCTATGTCCATTTGATCAAGGTTTCCTACAAAATATTCTCCCAGTTTGATTTAGAAAGAAGCCAGTTAACAGAAGTATAGGTTTTGATGACTTGATACGTTTGTGTCTCCACTCTGTCATACAGAGGTTTTCCATCGTAGCAATCGTTTTCAAAAAGTGGTCATCTGGCCTTGGTTCTTAGATTGAACAACACATTCAAGACGACTACCTTTCGAAAGCCTTTGCCTAAATGATTTAAAATGATCACATCAGATGTTTTGGTGTTAAAATCTGAGTGTCGCGGCGTGACATCTAAAAGAGTGCCTCGTTCATTCTCTAAAAATGTTTCTAATCTAAACTTGAGGCGAGACGCTGCAGGTGAATACGGGGAAAATCAAATTGAGTGGTATCAATTTGAAACTTTTACTGTATATTACAGACATCAATATGAGAAGAAAATGTATTGCAAGTATTGCTTCATACAAAAATAGGGCATTTTAAATGTAAAAACGGCCAAAATTGTTTTTAGCAACGAAATCTGAATAATCAGCAGAACCAGATTCAATGTATTTTTTTGCTTGATTTTGTTCAGGGTTGGCGGTTGTAGGTGCGACTAAAGTAAAGATGTTGTTACAACAGTCCAAGAAAAATGCATTTTGAGAAAGTAGCCTTTGAAGTAGGGAATAAAAGAGAATTTCTCAAAACCTGACAAAAAGGTACTGTCACAAAAAAGAAATATTTATGTATATTTTCAAAATGATTTAATTGTTGTTTTAGTCAAAAACCTATTGTATATTGAGCTTGTTAAAAAAAAAATATATATATATATATATATACACTGTATATACATGAACAGCTGATTTCCGTGCGTTTGCAGTATCACTTTGTTATGTCACAAAAAAACACAAACAAAAAGCAAACGCAGTTCTGCACAGTTCTTTTGGAACTCTTTCTTTGGCGACGTTATCGAATTGTCATGCAAAGATGGATAAAATGTTCTCTCTGCACAGCAAAACCAGATACAGTGATGCGTTTGTGTACTCTCCAAGTCGTACAGGAGTTTTCCATCCATCTGAGACCACTGACTTCATGTATTTTTGGTGATAAAACTGGATGCCATTTCCTTTTTGTGTAAATCTATGGAAACACTTTGAATCAGTGCAATAACTAAACACCTTATTGTGAATATTTGGCAATTTCTTTGTTTCAAGGTGAAAGATTATATATTAAGAGACTAAAAACTGACCCAAAATCTGGAAATTGCTTGCAGAGTCAGGCCTTAATGCACCACTGTATAGTACGTAGTGTATAAATGTCTGAGCCCCTAGTTAAAACGGGTTCCCTAAACAACCCCCTGTAGTACTGGTTGATGACGAGTCCTCCGTGGATGTCCGGATGTGTATTAGGCAACTCTACTGATGTGACATGATGTGAAACCTGGCCAGACGCTGTGTTGAATTACAGTCACCATCAAAACCATTCGGGCCATCTGCAAAGTGGCTTTTTGAAATGCAACAGATCAAGGCGTTGTGCAGAGTTGGCATCGCTTCTGATATTCCAGATAGTGGAAATGACTGCGCGTCGTGTTACGTGGCAAAGACAATCAAAGTAAAAATAGCGTGAGAGTGTGTTAATAAAGGAGATGTGTATGTGGAAATAGAAAATAAGCTTGACAGGACTTTGAAACACAGAAATGTAGCTTGAGCCTGGTACAAGCCGACCGCCCCTTTGATGTGAGTGTCCATCTGTCTGCCCGTCTGTCTGTCTCCTCTGTGAGTTGGACCGAGCCAAGAAGTTTCTCCTTGATACATGCGTTGCATAACAGAGGCTGATAGGAAACTACAAACTTCATTGTAAGAGACGAGCTCGTGTTACGGCTGAACTCTCTGTACAGGACTTTGTAAATGACTGTTTCTAATCACATTATCATGCGTCTCCATAAAAGGCCTGAATGTGCACACAGAGGGGATTGTTCATGATAAAAATTATTAAATGGAAACTAATAATGATGATTTATGAAGAGAAAAGATATTGCACCATGTGAGAACCAAATGAATAATGGCAGATGCATGTAAAATATAGCCTCATATACATATGTATGCTTGATGATGGTCCTTAAAGACTCATTCAAGTCTGGAAAAGTGACGCCATTTACAAGAGGCACTTAAAATGTCCACAATAAAAACCCAAGACATTACTGCAGAGCTGTAGCATTTAGATGGAGCTCACAGTAACTTCCCCGTCGTGCAGTCAGCAACATTAACTTATTAAGTGAAATTTTAAACTGCTTCTTCTCAGAGCATTGCCGTTATCATTTGTCTCAGGTTTCATCGTGTCCATATAAGGTTGCAATACGCATTACGAAACGTGTGCTGTGTGTGTCTTTTCCTCTTGCCGACTTAAATGAAAACCAGCTGATGGTGAAGGCACGAAACTTAAAGATGACATCACTACTCGCGATTTCTCTCGCGCTCATTTCTCCTCTCACAGCCCGGGTGTGATGCTTACACAGCACTGGGGCTCAACTGGTACGGCGATGGGACCCACCATCCATCACCCCAGTATGTCAACCCGCAACCCAAATAAGTGGTGGATAATGTAAAATATGGACTAGGGAAGGGAATCTTATTTGTATAGGGAATCTTATTTGTATAACGCTTCACACATGAAAGGGAGGGGGGCTCATTCACTCCATGCTGATGGTGCCAAGCTACATTTGTAGCCCCAGTTTCCCCTGGGGCAGACTGACAGAAGCGACGCTGCTCACATCTGCACAAACGGTCCCTCCGACCACCACCAACCACTCACACATAGGCATTGGGTGAAGTGTCTTGCCCAAGGACACAACGGCAGTCTGCACCTGCAGGAGCTGGGATTCGAACCCCCGACCTTCCAATCATTGTATAGGGGAGTCCGGGGATGATTGTAACACAGTGAGAGTTGTAACAGCACCACTTTGACCAATCAGAGGTTAAAGTGAACTATATTGTCCCCGTAGGGAAATTTGTCCTCTGCATTTGACCCATACTTCGATGCCACTGGGGAAATCCGTCAGGAGCAGTGGGCGACCACAGTGCAGCGCCCGGGAACCCATCTCTAGATGTGGAGCCAGGCTCATGGTCAGAATCACCTGGGAGGAGAATTTAACCTAATGTGCATGTTTTGTGTTGATGGGGGAAACCGGAGCATTAAGCAGGTGTCACAACCCGCCCCGCTAATGGGGAGAGTTGTAAAAAGGTCCCCTTTAGTTTGACACCTTCTCATGGTATGCATGTTGCGATTATAGGAATCTTATGAGCTGCCATCTGTAGCCAAGAAATGTAGGTATTTTGTGTAAAGGTTTGAGAGTCACAGCTCAAACCATCAGTGAGTTACAGCCCTCAAGCAAATAGTGTTACAATCATCCCCGGTCTCCCCTAATCCACACATTTATCGTTGAATAATCATGGCATTAGTCTATGAAGGTGAAATCATGACCATTTAAACAGACTATACTGAAAAATGCCATCTAGAAAGAAGTAAATTTAGTAGATTTAGATTTAAATTTAGTAGATTTAGATTAGTAGAGTTAATTTAGGGAATTTGCCAGTAGAACCAGATTTTTACACTTAAACTGAGAACAAATGCAGCTACTTGCTCAGATGCCCCTCCCATTCTTTCTTTTTATATCAGGCTTATTAATTAACACACAAACCAGATTGGCGTATCCCCTGTGGCCGAACTTAAACCGTAAAAGCTGTATGGATGCTTTGTGAAGAAGGTCCATACCTCATTGAAGCGCGTGACCAGGTCCTCCACAGCATTGGCGCGCATGGCATTCTGGGTCGGCGTGGTGGGTGCGGACAGCGTGGCTTTGAGGTTGGGGTGGCGTTTGGTTTGACACTCGGGACTGCCCAGGTCTCGAGTGAGGAAACAGAGGTAGTCCAAAGGAAACACCTGTGCACACGCATTATTCAATCAAACCACATCACCATTTTTTTTACATATTGTGCATTTGAGGACGGAAGTGCTGACCCGTTGGTACAGCTGCTGCTCCTGCTCGGTGAGGATGCATGCGATTTCTTCGGGAAACTGCACCAGAGGTCGGAGGTCAGCCAGCTCTTTACTGATGCCACTGATGCTGGGAGGGAGAGCGCTGCTGGTCATGCTGTTGGCCAGTTGCCGTTCTGGGGAGAGAATGGACCACAACTGTCACACAATAGTACAATGCACACTGTTTCGGTCTCATTCTGCTGTATTGCAAATGAAAATGATGGCTTAATATTACAATACAGCGGTTAACCAAGCGCTGCCTTGTGGAAGACCTGTCAGTGGCTACTAATCCCCACCAATTCTCAACATCGGCGGTATCCGTTCAAATCAATAAGCCCTTGTGTTATCTCTCTTGTGCACAAAGAGAAGCCTGCGGGAGGTAAGAGGCATTGATCACCTGCCACTTCCACTATTTGGATTTCACGGGGCTCCATTAGTCTGTTTACACTCGGTATACAGAACACATCACTGCTGACAGGCCCGATACAGACGGAACAGATAGTTGGACTCGTTCTATGTGGTATACGCTGAGTCAACTAATCGGTGGTTGTCAGAACTATCGATGACACTGCCCTTAGAAAAAGAGCTCAGGATTGATTCAGATTCAGAAAACTTTATTGATCCCATAGGGCAATTCATATGTAGCAAACCTCATATCCACAGCAAAAAACATTCACTGTGTGTCCGTTCAGAAGACAACATTGAATATGTATTTTGTCACAACAAAAAAAAAAGAAAAGAACATGGGCCTATATCAACTCCGCTAAACTACTTAAGGAACACACTCCCTTCAGAGTTTAACAATTTGGTGGCAGAGGGGATAAAAGAATTGGAGAAACGCGTCCGAGGTAGCTACCCGAGTCGCACGCGGTGGAGCAACCCGGAAGATGGAGTAGTAGTAGTATTGGGTTGTCAATACTGCTAAGCTGCTCTGGGAAAAGGGGTACATTCCATAATACTAATATTTCTGTACATTTGAACACTGTGTTAGGTTTTACCAGGCGTTAGTTATTCAGCATCTCATTTTTCTACTTTTTAAAGTAAATATTAGTCAATAGACAAATGTACAGGATATTCATAAATCCATACCCTATTACAAATGCAGTTGATAAGATGTCTTAAACAGATTTGTTCTATTGTAATGAATGAATGAATAATCTTTATTGTCATTGCAACAAGTTCAACGAAATTGTAAGTCCAGTTGGTGTATTCCAAAACAAAAAAATTTCAATAAATGTTAAAAGGCAATTAATTCTTTAAAATGACACACAACATGACACACTCATCAGTTACATTAGGCCTACGGCCGGTCACATGACAGCATTCAGTGTGGCAGCTGCACTTGGATAAAAACTGTTCTTAAATCTATTTGTCCTGGTCTTAATGGACCTGTACCTACTCCTTGAAGGTAGTAATTGAAAGAGGGAGTGTCCTGGATGTGATGTGTCCTTGATGATGGTTTGGGCCTTCTGTATAGCTCTGCCAGAGAGAGGAGAGGGCAGCCAGTGATCTTCTGAGCAGTGTTAATGATCTACTGAAGCACTTTCCTCTGAGCCCCCGTGCAGCTGTTATACCACACACACATGCAATATGTGAGGATGCTCTCAATCGAGCACCTATAGAAGGACACCAGCAGTCACTGGCAGATGTTATTTTTATTTAGGATCCTCAGGAAATACAGTCTCTTTTGGGCCTTTTTCAGTAACTAAGAGGTGTCAATGTGGACTCCAGGGTAATCAGTATTTATCAAAGTTTGTAATCACATTGAAATTGGGGACTTTGGGAGGCGCATGTTCATTAGATAGTTCCTCAATCCAACATTGGATTGGAAGGGATGGGTTAATTCCTTGGCCCCCACGTTCACCAGATATCACTCTCTTGGACTTCTTTCTATGGGGTTATGTTAAAGATATTGTGTACCGAACAAAGACACGGGACAATACTGACTTGAAGCAAAGGATTTCTGATGCCATTGCCACCATTGATGAGTCTCTGCTCGACCGTCTTGATGTGCTTCGTGAAACTACTGGTGCCATATAGAGGTGTATTAAATGAGGTACAAAAAACTGCTGATTACAACAAAGATATCTTATCAACTACCTTTTTACATGTTTTAAAAAATGTTAAGAGACTTTATGGGCACTCTGTATTTACATTTTTCTTCGACTCTGGATTCAGAAAACATTTCAGAAAACAGTGGAAGGCCCTCTGCACTGTTAAATGTATGTACTGTATATTAAGAATAAGAGTAGCATATTTTGCGGTCTCCAATTGATAATTGTGTTGTGTTTTGTTATATTGGGAGAATATATTTCGAAAAATGACACAAAAGTGAATTCTTAATTCTCCCAGTTTAATATAATAACAAATTTAAACCTTCCATTAAACAGAATAAAAATCCTTACTATAGAACCCCCCCCCCATGAAATATGTATTTTTCATTTTATTATGTTATGCAACTTAATTTGGAGCACAAAGAATACACACAAAAAATGATGTAATGATATCTATGTGACTGACACAGTAAAAAGAAACAAAGGTAGGGTTACGAAAGAAAGACATCTTCCACAACTGCACAGATCCATCATATTACAAGATCTCACAAACACCAAGAGGAGTTTGCACTTCATGCACTGTACCTGTTGCACTGTGCTGGGCCATTATTCAGACAGTGTTTATACTACGCAACAGGACGGAGACAAAAAGGTCTAGAGGTAAAACGGACTGGACTCCACAAATCAGAGCCTGCTCATCGTCAACCGTCTGCAGCCCGGCGCGCTTGCCTCTAAAACACACAATCTGCGGCGTCCGCGGACAGAGACGCACTTGAAGGCTGTCCGTGGCAACCCGCGAGATGAGCAGCGAGTCGCCATAGAAACAGCAATGGCCGCCTCGCAGGCCAAACTCGCCCGTGTGCACGGTTTGATTTGTGGATCCGGCCTCGCGGGCGCCCGCACTGGATTAGGCTACGAGAGCGTTAAGAGGGCTGAGGGGGAAAGGTAAAAATGCAAAGGGTAAACACAAGCTGGAACTGCAAGAGAGCGCGGATTGTAGGGAGCGGATGGCTTACACAGCGAAGACGACGAGATTTCATCTAATAACCTGAAAAGAAAAGCCAAAACAACTGCCATTTTTACTGTAAGCTGGTAAACTACGTACATAGAGTCATAAGCCAAATCAATACTGTAACAAGTGAATTTCTCCATCGTGAGATCAATAAAGAACTATCTCATCTTATCATATCTTATCTTAAAGCAGCTGCTGGGTCCATACAATTATATACATATGACCCAAATAATATGAACTCTAACTCGTATATTTTAACATTTCTCTTGGTTAAACTTTAAGAAAATTCAGAGCATTGTGAACACACCATAGCACCACACTGCAAAAAGTGATTGAGAAATAATGACATTTGCTGTTGATTTTTGTAATTCATTTCAAGGTTTTTTTGCAGTTAAATTAAAGAAATAAGATCTAATCACAAAATTAGTCAAAATTAGTAAAGATATCTTCATTTTCTTGAATAAAGATTAGTTTGTAAAAAACTTATCCCACTGGCAGATTTCTTATAGGAATAGGCCACTATTTTCCATACAGAGATATGTTCTTACCTGATGCGTACCCGGCTTGGTCTTTGCACATGCCCTCAGTTCCGTAATAGACTGAAGATGTTGGTAGCATTAGCCTGTGCTACCGTATTCCTAACATATCTCAGTACAGAAAATAGTGGCCTATTCCTTTAAAATAAGTTACTCAACTCAAGGGCAAATGTAGTTATTTCTCGATCACTTTTTGCAGCGTAGTGGTATAGCGGGATTGTGTGCTTCCTGAATGCTCTGAATTTTGTTCAAGTTTAACCAGCAGAAATGTTAAAATATACACAGTAGAGTTCACTTTACGTTGTGTCATATGTATCTAAGAAAATGTTAGTTATGCTAGCAAAAAATACAACAAAGATGAACACCCCAAGAGCAATCCAAAATCACTACATTAACCATTTTGCACTTCCCTTATGCATGAATTGGGTAAATGACCAATAATCCCTTGCTGACTGGGGGGAAAAAAAACTTTCTACAGACTACAATAAAAACCCCTCTCTTTTCACTGATATAGTAGATTGTTTTCACTGCGTTACAAATGGCCTCCTCCCCGTTTTGGAGATACAGGTGGATGAAACCCAACACTGATTTTTCACAGATATGGACAATCTCCAAACATGTTTTGCAGCCCCAGTGAGCAAGTCGCATTGGAAAAGTAGGTCCCCCGCTGTGACACATGGTTCAAGGCTAATAGTTCAGGAGCCTTCCGTCATTTATATTCATGAGGTTGACACGAGTTTGGATTTTAAGCCTCGATTCGGCGCTCCGCAGGGGTCTGGGCACGGCGTGTTTGTGTAATGTTCCCTCTTCACAAACACACACACAGCCAACAACCTGAACATCCCTTTTCACGGCTGGATTACTCATGTTCTAAGTTGAAAGGGAAAGACGATTTAATTCATTTCTAACCCAGCGAGACTCATCCGAGATCACAGTAGCAAAGAAAAAAAAAGTGTTAACTTTCAGCTATTTTACACATTTGGTACTTCCTTGTAGCAAATTTACAGTATATTACTATTTGGAATATTCTTCTCTTGGTTTGTAAGTGTTATTGCTCTAATATGAGAGCACAATTACCAGTGTACTGTGCTTACATATCATAAATGCTCCCTATAGAAACTTGTGGAACGATACATTTTAGCTTAACTAGGGGGACTATATTTCAGAGTTCAGAGTTGCAAAGTAGCCGCTGGTCAAGTGCCAGAGCCTTGAACGCAGCGCACTGGCACTCTCCCTCTTGTGAACCACAAAAGCCCCACAGAGCTGATGACAACTTCCCCTGCAGTATGTGGAGCACTTTAACAGGTGCATCACAAATAAACTGTCTTAGCAGCACACTGACTGACTCTAGCCTGTACAGTGGCTTCAAGGAAGTTTCCAGACATTTTTTTTTATTAGTTCTACTTTATCATGTAGCGGTCAGATACTCAAGTCATACACGATTATCGATTAACAGATTCCTTTACAATAATACATGTATAGAAAACAATAATGAAAGAAGGACTACCAGTAGCTCTCCAAACTTTTTCAAGTAGCTCCCAAAAGGCATTGTCCAGAAGTTCACACTGACTCGTTTCCACCTAGCCTACTTTATCCTGCCTTATTCAGCTCTACTTGGCTTGGTTTTGTTTCCATTACTTTGTAGAGACTGGTACTTTTACAATGGTTGCCATGGTGTAGCCATGAATATGGCTTTGCAGTTTGCTGTATATGTGTATGTTCATAAAGGCAGTACCTGTTTCCTATTCTTTACACAGACAGGCCAGGCTAAGTACCTGCTTGGCCCTGGTCCTAACCAGGCCAACAAAAGTTAGCAGTCAAGTGGGCAGATGGAAACACTTCAAAAGCAGGTAGAACAGTGTAGAGTATGGTGGGCTGGGTCCCATTTAATTTATTTTTGATATAATTGACTAAATATATATATATATTCCTATACTAAATAATTGGTCATCTAGAACCATGAAATAGAAAAATAATGGTAATTTATTCCATAAAATACTATTTCTTTTCATTTTCTCATTTATTTGAGCCTTCTTTAGTGCCGTCTCAGGACCCACCAGGCATCAAAACTTGCTCTAAAAGGAAAATATATTTTTCTGTACCATTCCCGATTACTACTAGTACTATTAGTACCTAAAAACTGGTATCGTTTAATGGTACCCAGTCCTACACAGGTGTCTTTGAAGCATGAACAGCTCAACGCAGTAAAAATGTTTAGAGACGCCTGCCTTACTGCATACCCGTTCCATTCACAAATATCCACAAAAGTCTGGGGTTTGTAGCAAATTATACCCGCAAAAGATGGGTATGAACACTTCCTGAACCCACCGTGACCATACTGTCAATTTGAACAGCTTCATTGTGTTTTACAGTGCTCCTGTGTCATTGAGACAGTTTACAATAGTCAAACAAATACCATAATACAACTTTGGCAGTCCACCCATAGACAAACAACTGCAGACGTGTAGCAGCTGACGCCCAGGCTGACATGTCCAGTATCCCTCAGAAATACTCCGGGACATTGTGTATGGGCTTATAATAAACTGTCAGACATCCTCACGCGATAAACATTGATCCGTCTGACCGCTGACAACCATCGGAGATTGCGCGCAGTCCCTTACAAGGAGACGGACCGCACTGAAATCAACTCCCTTTGGCAGAAAACCTCAGCAAATCAGGTAAGGCAAGAGTATGACCTGCTTCTCACCGGTGGCCTTCAACAATCACTACACTTTTACTAACATTTAATATGAACTGAAAAGTATATTCTATTACCTTACCATCACTACGACTAGACATCCAGACACTTTAGCTCACTATCCGCTGTCGCTTATCTTTTTCAAATATTACTGACCACATAATGTTTTTCCTGGCCTAAGTAGCCTAATCAGTTTGTCAACCTTGAATGGGAGTCCCACGCTTAATCCTCATATTGTTCAAAACATCAAATCTGGATTGTTTTTGTACGTGCATAATGAATTCTTGTTGTGCTGTCAGGTTTCTGGAATGAAAGAGGCCAGAGAGCACGTCACTCCCATCTCCTACTGGAAAGGATACACAGTTCTTAATTTATCTGCAAATTCTTAAATACAGCGGCAACACAAATATGAAAAGTGCAGACCGTTTATGAAACAGGAGGAAAGCTGGTTACCAAAAATGCTTTCTTCTTGACCCACAAAGCTCATGATGTAAGCAATTGTTCCTTCAAGTGAGAGGTTGGTTTGGATCTTAGACTTGTACAGAAAGAACGTTAATGCGACTTAACAAAGTTAAAATATTAAAGTATAATATAACAAAGCATTAGTCGAGTCCAGCAGATGAGCAGGAGGCATTTGCAGGCAGAACTCACATGTACTACTCACTGATTAGCTTTAGGTCCGTCCGGTGCTTCATACTCCCACACTGACACTGGCCGCGCTACACTCGTCCACATTGGAGGCGCTTTGTCAAACTCTCTCCCCGTCTCTCTTGCCCCATATCCCACTCCGGACCCAGTGTCTTCTGCTCACCTGCCTGATATTTGTTTGCTGGTTTGGTCCGTGCACTGATTGAGCTCACATTACTGCTCTCTCTCCTTCTCCCTCTCTCTCCCCCTCTCTCTCTCTCTCTGTGTAGTGTGCTTGCCCTCCACCTTAGAGGCCCTCCCACTCTTTACTGACACCAGAGACAGTTCACAGCCATGCGCTACAGGGAGAGCGGGCAGGCCGGCCCACTACTCCCTCTGCAAATACATTAAATGCAGGAGACCTACACGTTGTAGCAGGACAGATAAGTCAGTTGTTATGTAGTGGAACCTAAAGACCATGTTGAGTTTTGGGTTGGCTAATTATTTTTTCCTCACAATATTCGGTGCAATGTCGATAGTAGTAAGTCATATTTATTTTAAAAGCCCATTTCAAAACAACTCAATGCTGTACCGGCCATATATGCAAAATAAAACCGGTCCACTGCGCAACATTTTGCCCAATAAATAGTATAAAATACAAGCATTTATTTTATTGCAGATCATTTTTACCTAAAACTGAACAAACGTGTTTTTGCTGTGAGCAGCTCATCTCTCCTAAGACCTGACTTGTATGTTTACTGGGAGTGGGGACGTCTCCAGCTCGTCTCCATGGAGATGTTGACTAAAGGCAGCCAAATATGAGATTTAAATAGGTTAGGTCTTCTTCCAAATCCATTATTTGATTACCCACTGCAAAAATGTATCATTTTCTATGGCTAGCTGGTCACTGGGGCATGTTCTGCATTACTGACCACAGTATTCAAAGTGTTACGCAGTGTACCTTAAATATTCAAATGCTAATAATGCTTGTTGGATCATGGAGCATGGGGAAGCAACCAATATCTCGACAGCTCTTTGTGTACAACTTCTTAAGATTCAATGGAATGGACATATTATGCATTATTTAGTGATGAATTTCTTTAAATATTAGACTCCATTCGTCTGATCTGATCTGCCCTTATGCTCCCTCTCGTGCTCTCAGGTCGGCAGATCAGCTACAGCTGGTTGTCCCTAAAACCAAACGCAAACTTGGTAGAGATCGATCCTTCTCTATTGTAGGTCCACGGCTGTGGAACCAGCTGCCATTAGAGATGAGACTTTCTCAGTCACTTTCACAGTCTTTACCTGTTTCCAAATTTCTATTAAAAACACACCTCTTTTCTCTGGCGTTTAACACATAATGTTATGTATTTGCTTTATGTTCTTGTTTAACTTGTTTTACTGTATATTTACATGTGTGTTCAGCACTTTGGCCAACTGTACAGTTTTTAAAGTGTTTTATAAATAAAGTTGGTATGGGACGTATGCAGAATTATGGAACATAATTATAGCCATTTTTCAATTTAATACATTTCTTGTTATTTCATCAATACAAATGCATATGCTTTTTTGTTTGTGGATGAAAAATACTTTAAAGGCTCAATAATTTGTATTGAAATGGGACAAAGTGGCTCTTAGGCTGTTCTAGAGTAGCCGAACACTGCATGCAACACAAAACTATCTCAAATCTCAACCATAAAGACAGGCAAGACCGGGACAAAAGCTACCATAATCTACAGAGTCAGCTACTACTAAATTGTACATGCAGGGAAAATTGCTATATGGAAAGGCCATGCCATTATGAGTACTTATTTAAAAGATTTATTTGATAGAAAGAGCACAGTACTGAAAAAGAATATGTTTGGTGTGGCATGATTTTAAATATTGTATTATCTGTTAATAAGTGTCTTAAATAAGAACCCAAACCAACATCATTCTAACGTTCCTTTATTCGGACTCCTTCCTCTTGAGCTACAGATTATCACTTGTAAAAGGGAAAACATATTTCTTGACCTACTTCTGTACAATTGCAACTGTTAAATAACACACTCAAGCACCAACAACGCTCATTTTGCACACAAAAAAACCCCTCAATTCTGTGTATGCAGACAGGTGCGGGGAAAGTACATGTGAGAAAGATAGAAACATCAGGAGTGACAACATAAAAGCCTGTATACCTAACCATTCGCCCGGAGGATTTCTATAGAAGTCACTGCAAAATAACCCCCAGCAGAAGGTGGAGGACATAAGCCCTTTGAATTCCAGCTCAACCACCACCGTCCTGAGCCCCATCAGATCTACACGAGTCACGTTCATGCCACAATAAAACAATGTAAACTCTTCAGCAGAAGAGATTTGGCTGTAATAGAACATGTTAATGGACATACATGAGACTGTATTGATCTCACAAAGGAGACATTTACTTACAACAGCTCTTAAGAACACACAGGGAGTGTGCAAATAGTTAGGAAATGTGCCATCAAAGTAGAAGATAAATTTACAAACGGGTTATAATAATAGAATTAGGGATGTCGAGATTTACCAGTTTTAGAAGAAGAAGAAGAAGAAGAAGAAGAGCTTTATTTATATAGCGCCTTTCACAGACAGAGTCACAAAGCGCTTTTAGGATTAGCACAAGTCCAAGTCGAGCTGAAAGCTGACTTTCCAGGAGGATTCCATAACGTTGCCAAAGGAAGAGTCCCAAAAGAACCATGTGCAGAGTTGGGATTGTTATGTCATGGTAAAAACAAAAGTGAGTGTGTGTGAGCGCATGGAAATCAGCTGTTATTTGGGTTCATTTGTTCAGGTCACTCTATTATTAAAGTGAATCCATGAGGGACCAGATCAGAGGGAATATCTCATAATATACAACTATTTATTTATTTACTGTGTTTTCTTAGTACTTTTTATGACTATCTATCTATCTATCTACTACATTTTACACATTTTTACACACCCATTTGTTTCCTTTAGATAGGGTTACTAACAATATTCCATTGCCTATTCATCATTTTAAAATCATTATTTTATTTCTTATTTATCAAAAGAGTAAAAGCATAAAGAAAAAAGAGAACATAGGCTGAATGTTCAATTGGTTTTAAAACAACCATATAAAACTATATGTACATGTGTATGTCTTGTTTCTATTTCATTAACAATTAGACAGTTCTGTGAAGATTTTGAGAATCAATAATAGTGAATGATCGTTAAATCCCAATTTTTTCTTTCTCAATAATCGTGACTCGAAAGTTTTGAACCGTGACATCCCTAAAGCTGGACACACTACAGGATTTTTAGCCAGATGTTTAGTCTGAGGAGGCATGGCTCAATAAAAACTCTCTCTCCTGGCATGATCTGTGGTGGGACTCCTCATGTGTGTGTATGTGTGTCCTCATGTCTGTCCTTAAGTGTGTGTGGTCTGTGCACAGATCTTTAGTCTCAAAAGATTAAAAATCCTCTAGTGTGTGGGCACCTTAAAAGAATAAACATATCTTATGTACAATAAATAAAAACCTCTAACACCTCAAACACATTCATACATCAGTGAACCACCAACCCCTCCATTGGTGGGCGCCGAACCACTGTCTCAAGAGGTATTTAGATCCATCCAAAGACAGCGTGTAATTTTCTCTGTCAAATGTTGAGGTCATGCGCAGTTTCAAATGCATTTTACTGACTAAAGTAATATTTCCAGCACATGTTTTTAGGGCACATTCATACAGTAAGGGTTCAAGGGTATCATGTTCATTGCTTGAGATAGACATAGCCTGAGAAGTGCGTCAGGCTGCGTATACTTAAGCGTGTGAGTCCTCGTTATGAAATCCTAGTCTTGCCAGAAATTCAGGGCTGCTATTCAAGCTCGTGTCTGGCTCTATTCTGTTTCCTGTAACACTCGTAACAACAGAACACAACGTCATGAGCCAGATATGCGCTGCCTGCACATATGTGTATGAGGTTGTACTTTTCGGCATTAAACATGTGATATAACTGATCTAATATAGCTAGACTTTTGAAAGTGCCTTTAGCAAGAGATAATGTTTGGCTCAAATTACAAGTACAATGATGCAGTTGCACAAAGGACCTAACCTAAAGGGGAACTTTTTTCTTTTGAATGTGGTACAATAACATGAGACTATGAAATAAGAAATGGGTTGAGGGTGATAGTCCGTACTAACCCTATGTGTTCAGATGTCTTCTTAAGATCGTGTTTGAAATGCATATAAGCTCCTTTGAGATGGTAAGAAAGAAATGACCAGTTCCTGTGATGCGCCACTTGAGCCCAGTGAGTGTGCCGCTGTGAAAGACCAAGAGCTGAGCGGACGGCATGAAGAGGAAGTAAACACAAGAAAAAAAAAGAAAAGGGCAACCACTGGATGGAGTCCAGACCAAACGCGGCCCAGGATCAGGATCATGTGGGAAAACAACAGAAGATGAGAGCAGAGACCAGGCCACAGGGGAACACTGAGAATCCTCAGCCCTCCGTCTGTGGCATTACATCCACGCTCTTCTGTCCGCAATGGAAAAATAAAGAGCCTCATTGTGGAAAATGGTTTTCCAGAAAAACAAACCTGCCTAAATCATTTTTATATGATGTATTTTATCTACTCCAATCACAAAATGATACAAACAATAACTGTTATGGAAGAAGTGACTAATTAATATGAAATGTGGAACAGTTTTAATCAGAATCAGAATGGTCTTTATTGCCATTGTCAGTACGAGGATTCACAAACTAGGGATTTACTTTGGCGCAATCGTGCAACATACACTGCCAACTAAACCAAAATTGAGTGCTTTTGTTCAGTTGGTGGCTAATCCTATAAAGAGCACAATTAGCACTTAGCTGCATGTGCCTTTGTTAAAGCCTCTTTTGACACAGCATGTGAGGTGCTTACCTTTCAACACCACGTGGCAGTTGGCGCCCTGTGGACAGGGAACGGGCAGCGGCAGAGTAGAGCGGGCCCCGAGCCCTGCCGTGGCCTCAAGAAGAGCTCCGGTCAAAAGGGTGCACACGGAGGTCCGTACGCTACACGCACGATACCTAGGCAAGAAGAATAGTGTGAATTAAACACAAAGTCCCTAAATGAAAAAGCTACAACAACGCATGCATCTGTAAATATGAAAAAAATGTATTGCAGCTCTAACAATAATCTATAGTATGAGTCTTCCAAACCTGTTTAGATGACATCGAGGCCAGGAGTTCTGAGAGTGTGTCAATGAACCAGGAGCACCAGAGTGAAGGTCTGAGCCGGCCTCCCTGCAGCACACATGTCCAGGACACAGCAGCAGCTTTTTGGCTGAGTGAGTCAGGTGAGGAGTCTCTTTGAATGGGACATCGTGGCACACCTTTCACAACAAGAACATAGTTAGTCTCATGCCAACAACTAGACAGACGGAACCTGGAGAGGCTTTCAATTGAAAAGGAAGGAAAGAAACAGCCTCTGTTCTGGTCGTTCTAGGAATCAATGACGTTCAGAGCTTCCCGACTGTGAACGGAAGAAAAATAATAAAACTACTCAGTGCCCTGCAGAGACAACAGATGGGAGTGAAAATGTGGGAAATGAGAAAATTGGCAAAGTGCAAGTTTAGAATCCAACTCTACAGTCCACATTTTTTAAAGAAAACTCTTAGACCATTACATCAGCTTCTCGAGGCAGTAAGGTCTGTGGCAACGACTGCTAGTATTGAACGAATAGTAAAACCATTCAAAGTGGTCCGTTGGTACCCTTGAGGTTAACGAGAAAATCGTATTAAAAATGGACAGACATTAGCAGTGATACAAATTGCCGACAGGAAAGTGGCCGGTGACACACAAGTCTAATTAATGTTTCCTGTTAAGAAAACTATGCTATAGCTGGAAGTGGGTGGCATATGCATGTATGCTGTGGTACCGTAATGGCTTATAGAGAGAGGGATGGGTTTCCTGCGAGGGGTGTTGCCTAACTACTGTCAGATCTAGGACGTCCTGTGGGAGAATGGACATACCAGGCTGCATGATTAGAGGAGATAGAGTAAGGATCCAAATAAACACTATAGACATCACTATTTACATCACTTCACTAAATGTTTCCAGTGCCAGCCTTCCACTAAAAGCATTTGAAGAATGATTTATATACTTCCTAAACGCACTGTTGTTAGGGAAAGACAGGTATTCGCTGTTGCGTGCCATCCCAAAATAAAATGTCTGGTGTAATACATAAAACTTGACAGAGGCCAGGAGGTTTCTCTGTCAAACATTGCGCACGCGACAAGGTTAAGAGGGCAATGTATGAATCCAGAAAAGCTGTGACTAATAGAAACTACAAAAAGGACCGGACCGTGGAATGCGGCCCTGCTTTTGATGGACACAGAGCAGCTGTCCACTCACACACAACAAGGGAACACCGAACTCTAACATACTGTACAATCCCCATCTGAAAAATAGACAATATACTGTAGCTGGCTGAGTAAATGGCAACCACAGTCTCTCATTATATTTCAATTGTCTGAATCTCGTGTCCATCTGCGGTCATCTTGCATTTGAGATGTTAGCTAGTGATGTTTTCAGTCAATTCTTTTCTTAATACTTAATATTTGCAGTTGGTTTTCCGTCTGAGGACCCACTGGAGAGGAGACTATGGCGGGAAATTACTGACAATGAGTATAATGATCCATCTGACACTCTTGTAGTTACAGTAACAGCTCTTCCAATTAGGCACCGTGAGGAACTTGAAGTATGTACATCTGCTGCCTCCAATGAAGCTCCACAGACGAGCTCATGTTGCATTCTTTGTGCAAGAAAAACTAATGAGTGTAAAAATAGAGTCTAATTAAAACAGCAAAGGGCCAGAAGCATCCGATTGTGTAAAATCTGTTGCTTCCCATTCATGTGACTTTTTTATTTCCAATATCTTTAATTCATTAACTTGAAGTAAATGAAAACACACTTTTACAGACCCAGAGGGAGAAGTAGTACTCAAAGGTTGTTGTAAATTCCTAAAACATTATTACTCAACCATCAAAAACAATATTTGGATATGAGAAAAAGTAATTTATGTTAAGCCAGTGCAGCAAATGCTTATATTTATCATACAGAGGAAGGCCAAGCATGAGTGTTTATTAAACTTAAGACTGGTCCTATAGGCCAGAGATCATGAATTAGCGGAAAGAGACTGAGCATGCCGTTTTGCTCAAAACTGCCCAGAAATGACTCAAGTCCGGTCCACTCAAGTTTTAAACCGAGAGAACGATAATAATCCAATTAAAAGTGCATCTTTAGATATGCAAGCGCAATAGTAATAGTCATCTTCAAAAGCTTTAAAGCAGAGGAAGGCTATACACAATAAATAGGACTAAAGTAGGACTGAACCAGGTCTGAACCAGGTCTAAATCAGGTCTAAGCCAGGTCCAAACCCGGACAGAACCAGGTCTGAACTAGGACTCAGTTTAGTGGTGAGTAAACAGGAGAAGCACAGTCCGCATTGGCAGTATGTGTAAATTCTAGCATAATAAATCGGCATTAGGGCCTTTTTAAGAGCCAAAATGTATTTTATTTGAATAAAAATAAAGATGTATTCTATTGCACTTTTTTAAAAGGACAGCCATTGTTATTTGATTTTATAAAGACCAAAACAAAAAGTATTATTCCCATATAACTGTAAATTGATTCGATATGTTCTGGACCTTTGCTTGGCAACTTTTTTTTTTCTCAAAATGGACCTTGGTGGATTGTGATGCAGGACCCCCGCTATACCGCTATAGGCACAGGGGCTTGGAGTGATTATGAATGTTTGTCATTGAGGGCCATTAGTGACCTGTTGGGTAATTTCTCTGCCTGGCAACAGTCATTCTGGGAAAGGCTTAGCGAGCGCAGAGAGGCAGCGCACACATCTCCTGAACTTTGAGCTGGTATGCACACTGGGACACAGGCTGTAACCGAGATATGCAAACGCAGTGAGTCAGGTCTGTAGTTTTTTATGCGCAGCATCATACCAGACACGAATATATTATGAGTGGCGCATTTACTGCAGCAGGCTTCCTCCAAAGACCTAGACCCTTTCCTTTGATGCGGCTGACCCACCGCAGACTCGAACATACTCCAGCGCTCTCACCATCTCCATCTCATTCACTTCGTCATACATAACTGTAATGGTGTTACATAGAGCTAATGCAACATGAGCGGATGGAAAAGTGCAAACATTTTCTCCTTTTTCAAGGTTATATGCCCTTTGATTTTAGTCACAACAACAAATGCATTTAGAGATCGATGCAACTCTTTCAAGTCAAAAAGGCCTATGCACATTTTAAGCCTTTTTACATGACCGTACATTCTAGGGTTGGAAGATCATGTGCAATTGAATCAAAATTGCAACTTGAACGGTCACTACAAGTTCATTGCATGAGCTGCAGTGTGGTGATCTAGGTAATGTCCTTACCACTAGTTTAGGCCTAGAAAATGTTTTGGAATACATGTGATTCTTGCACCAGCTTCACTTCATATTTCAGTCTCCTCTCAAATGTTAATGCTCCTGGACAAAATATGCTCTGTGAGAACTCAATCTTCTGACATTACAATTACATGAACTGTTATTGCAGAGTTGATATGGCAACATATGGGAATGGAAAAGTATGACATTTAGCATATAGATAGGCATAAGTTTGCAGTGGTATCTACTTTTAGCAGGCTCATGGAGAGTGGAGGTTAGACGAGGTTAATGTTAAAGAAGCATGTCACTCTGGTCTGGACCGGAGCAGGGGTCACGGGCAGACGTCAGCTCTCATGTTTTGGTTGGAGATCACGTGACAGGCATCAAATAAAAAGGGAGTTTACGGCTGAAACAACATTACAATCATATAGAAATATATGTCAACTAATTTAGTAATAATTGTTATTTGGATTGTAACCATACTGTGTGCCGAGAGAGGGGGTTTTATCATCAAGTCAAACATTTACATAGTGTTTTTGATATACTCTTCAAGCAGCATCACTTCATCTTCACGTGGCTACATATTTAAAAATGCATATTTGTAGACCTATCGTTGTTAATGAATATTAATCATATAGCGAACTAGGTTGAGGGTCTATTACCAGATAAGACATACAGTTGTGGCCAAAAGTTTAAATGCATGAAGCCATTTATTGTCAAAAAAAACCCGTTTGTTTACCCTTTTCAACTAGAAACTAGCCAAAGGTCCCTGATCAAAAGTTTACATATTGTGCATCTTGAAACGAACATATTTTTTAGAGTCAGAGAGTCTTGTATTTCAGCTGAAGTGAGTTTTTCTTTGCTCCTGAACAATTTTCCTTTGAGTAGTTTCTGTTTTAATTATGATTTCAAAAGAGTAAAGTCAGTTCTTTAACAATAAATGGCTTCATACAACCACTAACCATGAGTGGAAAAAAGATTTTTGTGTTATCATTCAGATTCCATGAAAAATGGCCAAAAGATTAAAAGGGCATATCAACTTTTCACCACAACTGTATCTCACAATGGAGAAATTCACTAAGCAAGTCACTTTTTCCAGGTATGCAAGAATGTTTACCATGCCCAACAAGTGCAAAGAGTATAAATCATCTGTATTTAGCCTATTTGAAAGAGCTAGGTATGTCCAGCAGCTCTGGTATCTCAAGCCAAGCTCCAGCCAGGCCAGGGAGAGGTGTACTAAAGACTTGAGCATAACTCTAATGCCATAAATGCCCTAGCCAGGCACAATTACCACTAGAAAATATTATCCCCCTTGGTCGTTCATGATTTCACTCAAGCTTCTTCTGCGGACCGTCTTCACATCCCAATGTTTACCTTTTGTAGCTCGAGTCTGGATTGTCTCATTGCTGATTTTGTGCAGAGTATAAGCCCAGAGCGGTGTGTAAATGAGGAGGAATTATAGTTTACAGAAGTGTATGCGAAAAAATATGATGATGATTTTTAAATAAGCTCTTCTTTGCCATTAGTAAAGTCACTGTCAATTGTCTTTAATCAAGAGAAAAGGGAGATGCTGGAGACTAAGTAAGTAGTGCCAACACATGCATTTTCTGTAAAAAGCTTTCTACAAATAAATGTCGCTGTAATCACGCAGTTTGGGTTGTGATTTAACAGAATAGTCCTCATTCTTGGCCAGAACTCCGAGAGAACATTATGAAGCTGGCATTTCTAGTGTATGACCGGTGCAATAGTGGGTGTGAGAGCAGAACAGGCGTTTGCTCGAGAAACTCCGTAGTTTCCAAAGGTGTGTCTGGAGTTATCATTGCTTTAGCCAAAGTTGTCAAGACCAATGTAAACCAACCTAGGCAGAGGGAGAACAGAAGTTAGCAAAAAAGATATAACAAGAAAAGGATATTGACATTGGTTGTCAGTAAACACAGGAAGAAAAGAAAAGGCATGCAGAGCTGTGGATAGAGCGCAAGGGGGACCACAACAGAGGAAATTGAAGCAGGTCAGGGGCACCAATCTACTGTTAAATTTCACACTGAGTCGCTTTAGCAAAGAACCAGGAGCCGGGCCCTCCTCCAGCGAGCCGCCTCACACATCTAACAAGCTTCCACCACTAATAGGCTTCTATCCAACGCAAAACAAACTTTGCTCAGCTAAATTCATTCATAACACCCATCTACATACCGTGGCTTCAGTTGCTTTAATGCAAAAAAGGCCTCATCCTAAAAATCCTACCACAAGGTAAACACTGCAACAAACACCGCTTTTGAAATTATTCAGAAGTTCCCGGACCGTGCGGGCCTTTTTGTGTGGAGTCTGCATGTTTCTCCCCGTGTCCGGATGGGTTTCCTCTGGGTGGTCTGATTTCCCGCCTCAATCCATGCACAATAGGTTAATCCTCCAGCCAGGTGACCATTAGCCCTGCTCAAGATCTGGAGATGGGTCCCAGGGCGCTGCACTGCGGTCACCCACTGCTCCTGACAGACTTCCCTACGGGGACAATACAAGCTCACAATAACACCATCTTAAGTGCCTAAGAGGAAGGAATCTACTGAAATGAGGCACGTCTCGCAGAGGCATCTTGTGTCTCCTCTGGCAGTTCAATGGTCAACAGTCACACATTTTGAGTACCTGAGTAAATGAGAAATGCCTACAAGCCAGGTAAATCAGCTCCAAGTAGAATGTAGAACAGCTAGAACAGACAAGTGCTTCACGACAGGTCATGGTTAGTAAAATACATGTACAAAACCATATTACAGAATGGTATGCGTTACATGAGTGATTGGAAAAATATGAGGAAGTCAGAAAAATGGAAATCAGAGACTTTAATGATACCTAAAACAAGCTGGAAGACATTAGCCCTTCAGCCCCCTCCCGTCTGCAGTTCTCATGATGTCATTCTACGTTTCACATCGCCGCCTTCTCCGACGGACCAAGATAACTCTGATTAATGTTCCCCAACTTCTCAAACTGGAGCGCTCAAATCATGCTTTAGCTACAAGAAGAAAACGGCATCTACTTCGATATTTGACAGTGCAGATTAGAATTTGTGTCGAAATGTAAACAACCGGCTTTGCAACAGGCATAATGATTTTCAGAGCGAACACCACAAACATCTGACCAAGTTCTTAAACATACCTGGCAATGACCATATTGCAACTATGACTAAGCACGTCATGCCTCCTCAAATTTTCAAAACAGAGATGGATAATTGCTTTATATTTGAAAAGTGCATAACTTACTTACAGAAGGACAGTACCAGTAGCTAATTCCAGCCTCTTGTTTAAAGTATTCTTGGAGAAGAGAGAGGGCTTGAGCGTAGGAGCCCGGGAGAGCGGCTCAGAGGAAGAGAGGCGGCGAGGGAACTGCGGACATCAGAGAAATTGGCCCAGAGCGCAGAGATAAAGAGCAGAGAGGAGGAAGACAGAAATGCTCACATCTTTGGACGGGCCGCTCGGGTACCCCCATATTAGGTTATGTGGCAAGGAGCCTCACAGCAGCCGATAGAGGTGAGATTTTATCAAAGAATGCTTGAAACTTTAAAGCACTTAGGAGGCATGGGGATTCAATCGATCTTTCTCTGGAAGTATCTTTAGTTGAAAACAGATTGCTGAAGGTGCAATAAAGCTTACACTGGCACCGCACAATTTTGGAATATCTAATTGCTATTTTTCTGTGATTCGATGTGCAATTTATAGTTTAAATTCAACATAGAGCGAAAATGGATTCATATTGTGTATTTAAAACATGGTAAGCACTTGTGTCACAAGGTCCCAGGTTCGATCCCAGCCCAGACAGGGCCTTTCTCTGTGGAGTTTGCATGTTCTCCCCGTGTCTAAGTAGGTTTCTTCTGGGTGCTCCGGTTTCCCCTACCACTAAAAACATGTAGATCAGGATGAATAAGAGTGTGTTTGTGAGTGGAAATGTGGCCCAACGGATGGAAATTAGCCCAAGGCTACAATCTGGAGTGGTGTGTTTACATGCATGGTTCCCATGTGTGTTCATTAACACTGTCCCAACCAAATAAACTAGCATAAGAATAATTCTGCCTCAAAGGATGAGGAAGGTTTTTAGCAAGCCCCAATAAATAAGAACAATTGTTTCTGGTGCAAGTAAAATAATGACCCCTTCTAATTAGTGGCGTTCATTCAGCATCATCTTCCAACAGGAGACACTGTGGGACCAATTAGGGATGATCAGCGTTTTAATCCTGAACAAGGAAGGAATTATTACTAAACCCACTCTTTAACTACATCAATGTGGACAAAGTCCATCCATACTTGATGTAAATTGTTACCAATTTGATAATGGAAATATTCAGGTGTGATTTTGCCAAGTCAAAGGCTTATTTGACATGGAGTCAGCCAGTGCGCTGCAGCAGAGACAAACAACAGTAAACGAATACAGCACGTCCTTTTCATAACGTCTAATGAAGAGGAGAAACAAAAGAGGCTCAGGGAGAGTTCAAATCACAGAGGCTGAAACAAAGCAAACAGCTGCTTGTACTCAGTTTGTGCTTTGCATTTGTTTGAAGAACACACAGCTGAGGACAGTGGCCAGTAATAATCAGTATTATACTCAACATGCTGCATGAATATCATTTTAACAATATCCAGTACAAATGAGTGCAAATGAGATGTGCACAAGTGGACCAACTGCAAACCTCCTGTGTTCATAATTATGCAAAGATACTGACCTCTGCTGGACAAAAAGATTACTCCCTGCAGCAAACCAAGAGGAGTACAAACTTAAAAGACATAAATATATTTTATTTTAACACCCTTGATCTTAAGCATCAAACCAAAAAGCCTATTCTTGGATTTCCATTGCTTAGTTTATCACAATGATCAAATTAACTCTCTGCTTTGAAAAAAGAAATCTATATACTTCTCACACAGTCATTTTCTTTCATTGTTGTGTCCTGATCAAAGTTTTGAACCAGAAAATGTTCTCACAACAGGCACCACCAACTAATCCAATGAGCCAGAGACTGAGGCATAAACATTAATAGCACCATATTTTTCTATATGGTATATTTTATATCAGTGTTTCCCAACCAGGGGTAGAGGGACTGTCTTTTAACTGACAAATAGGAGATTTAGTCGATAACTTTCTAAGTAATCAACAAAACCATTGAGGCAGGGGTACGAGAGTAAATGAAAGGGCGCAAGGGGTACGAGATGGTGTTGGCTCAGGGTAGTGACCAATATGCAAAATGTTCAGATATACAAGAGTGAGCTGTGAAGGGAGAGGAGAGCAGTACTTATACACTGATGTGGGATGACTTGGACAGAGCTCTATGATGAAAAAGCAGAGAACATGTCAAATTCAATGTATATTCAACAACTAAAAACAGTGTGCACACAACAAAAGGTTGAAAAAAACTAATGAAGAGCAATGTTTTCTGACCAGAAGATGGCACCAATGCACCATAATCCAGCACTGGACTGTGGACATGAAGTACTGTATATCATTTCCACTCAAGCACCTAATTTAGCTGAGCCAAAATGAAAAAAATAAAAATGTAATTTCCCCAAGTCATAGACACAACAAACGCTTTCCCAACGGATAAGGAGATTTATATTTAGCTAATGCCATGAAAGTGTTAGGAAACAGAGGAAGGTTATTTTCACATCAATTGTGTTTCTGACGGGTCAAGACATTGTTGGTCTGATTTTTCTTTTCAAATGTAGAGCACAATGCTGTAATACTTGAGAAATGCACTAAGCTATAAGTAGCGAATATGCTGTTTTAAATGGGGGCGATGTGGCTGTTGTTTAACTACTTTTGCTTCTTTATTTTCCAGTAGTTCAAATTAGGTCTTATGTTTCTCTAGCGCAGCAGCTCTCTCAAGGTCACAACTGTCACTGACCCAAAGTTCTATCTCCGCTGGGACTCATTTCCAGTTTATGGACGCACTTTTCCCACACTGTCGCCGAGACGCGAGCGGCTCCAGCTCACAGTTAAAAAACACCATAACGTTCCCCCTGGAGGTGAAGGCATCGAGTCTCCTGTGTAACTTCACAATACAACAGAAATATAGTGATGGGAGTTACAGTTACAGTTTTTAATAAGACGCCTTAAAATCTAGGAGCTTGACCGTTTACTTCCATTAACTACAGTAGCTACAACAACAGCTTTCACTCGTCTCTACTTTTGTCTTTTTTTTTATTTGTTTTTAGTCCTTTACAATGTTGAATTCCCTAAAGATTATTATTAATTAAAATACTGAATAGCTCTAAAGCTCATGATCAAAACAACACCCGACACCTAGCTTTAAAAAAAAAAAAAAACTTGGGTCATGCTTTGCCACTTTTTCAGTATACAGTTGTGCTCAAAAGTTTACATACCATGGCAGGGTAGGTAAACTTATGCATTTCATAGAATATATAAAGAAACCTTTATTCACTCATGGTTAGTGGTTGCATGAAGCCATTTATTGTCAAAAAACCTGTTTGTTTTACACTTTTCAACTACAAAATGTCCCTGAGTAAATGTTTTTCATATTGTGCTTGAAACAAACATTTTTTTCAGAGAGTCCAATTTTGTCAGAGAGTCCTGTATTTCAGATCAGGGACATTTGAGTCGTTTCTGTTTTATTATGATTTCAAAAGAGTAAACTCAGGTCTTCGCAAAAAATGGCTTCACACAACCACTAACCATGAGTGGAAAAAATATGTTTGCGTTATCATTCATATTCTATGAAAAATAGCCAAAAGATTAAAAGGGTATGTAAACTTCATGAGCACAACTGTACGTTTATTAAGAAATGTTTCCTGGAATGGTTCCCTGGTTCACGAGCAGTGTTAGGGGTAGCGAGTTACTAGCCTAGCCTTAGCCATCCGTAAACTCCGGTCAATTATCATTTTCCCTACATGTACATCTGGGTCTGATCTCAGTGGCTGCGTTAATATCGGTTGAATTGCGTCGGACCATTCAGCGAGCGGGGGAGGCGGGTGTTGTAGGCCAGGTTAGCGAGTGGGTAAAATCAGATCCAATCGTTTCAAACTTTAAAAGGAGTTGACTCCTCCCACCTGAAAACGGAGATCAATTGTGTAGGGCCAGACCCTCTGTACGAAATGAGTACGAGGGGATGGTAAGACCAGGCTAGCGAGTTACAGAAATATATTACTTTTTTCAGTAACTGAGGAATACAATATATTACTTGCACAAAATATGATAATATGGTCATTGGGTTCCGGGGGTCCCCTGGGGGTCCTCAGAGGCACTACAGGGCGGCCTCCAAAAGGTTGTCCACAAATCAATTACATCAAAATAATGAATTTGTTAGTATGTAGTCTAATTCACCACATTGTCACTGTTTCATTCAAGGTTCAAGGTTCAAGGTTTCTTTATTGGTACCCGAAGGTAAATTTGTTTGCAGAAGGGAAAACAGCACAGCAATCTGACAACATAAAAGTGCACAACAAGAAAAACAAACAGTGAAGGCTACAAGGCGCACGCGATCTACAGACTTCAGAGTACTAAAAACAAAATCCCCTAATAACAGGGGTCTAAAAAGCTCACAGGGTTGATGAGGTAGATATGCCCCTACCCCCCTTATTTAAGAATGCAATTGCTGCATTGTATTGCATATGGAAAATTAAGTTTTTGCTTAATTTTACATTTTTTTCATTGGAAAACCATGACATTTCCTTTTAAATAGCATGAATTCTTATCATCGAGTGCCCCAGGAGATCTTTGGATGTGTAAGGGGGCCGCAACACTCTCAAGTTTGGGAATGACTGATTTAAAGCAACTCGAGTTACAGTTAAAGTGCATTTAAATGGTTTGTATTGATGTTTGAAATGTCAAGGTGCTGTAACTAGGAATATAGAATGTACTACAATTACAAAGTAACTCGGCCAACACTGTTAACGAGTTCGATATGGTAAAAAATACTATCTACATTGTTATTCCCCTCATATTGGTTGATGCCAATTTTCAATTTGACTCAGTTTTCGTCATATTAAAAACAAATGGCTATAGCTTTTACTTTTATGATTCATGGACACAGACAGAGCCGCCTTATCCAACGGGCTTAGCAGGGGCTGGAGCCCAGGGGCCTACCATAATCAAGGGCCTATCAGAATTAAGGAAAAAAACAAAACAAAAAGTAAGTCTCTAGCCCATTCCTATCAGGAGATATAAAATTTTAAAGAAATAATTAAAATGCTCAATCCAGCCACTAGGGGGCAGCCAAGATTTTTTTTCAAGGAAGGAATTCCACACATGTCCAGCAGAGGGCACTGACACTGTCATATGGCCATACCCCCTTTGCTCTGCCTGATCCTGTCAGATTTCTGTAGTAGCCCCGCCCACCTGCTATAATTTGTCATAGCATCATTGATACTAATACAAATTCTAGCCAATCCAAGTGCAGAGAAACTTCAGGCGTAACTTATATACTATTCACTTACAGTATAATAGTTCTGGATGGCGACAGCGAAACAAAAATGTTGGGAAAGAAAAAGTTTGAAAGCAGTGCACAGAAGAGAAAGGCACAAAAGGAGAAAGCGCGTTGTGATAAAGAGCTGATGAGCCACATGCCTAAAGCTAACAGGCTTCTTTAAACCAACAAGCTCAATCAGAGGAGGAACCGTGGATGGAGTCAGCTCCATTTTGGGGGATTTAGGGTTTGGGTTGGCGCTGAGGGGGGGCCTACAATTCTGGGTAAGCCCTGGGGCCTATGGGTACATTAAGGTGGCCCTGGACACAGACACCATAAACCTCTGCTCAAACAACAAATTAATGCTTTGTACTGCATTTTTAAGCACAAAATAAATATTCCATTAAAAAACTGAATGAAAACGGTCACATCTACTGAAATGAATAAAAAGCAAAGCTCAAAATGTGACGCGTGTTAAATAAACCGAGGTGAACCTGCTCGATTGCTACCAGTGTCAAGAACGCAGGCTCACTTTGCACGAGGCACAAGTAGTCGCTCTGAAGGCATGCCAAATATTTACATTGTCCAAGCCCTTTCAGAGCCGTACAAGTGACTTAACCGCGGGTCTCACTGACGCTAATCTGTGCTAAGCCCCGGTGCCCAGCTGTGGACAAAGTGGCCGGCTCGGCGCATTCCTTTGTAGTGCTACAGCTGGAACTCCAAGACAATTACTCTGAGACAGACGGGGTTAAACGAGTGGCACTGCATGGGGAGAAAGCCTGTTTTACTGCTGGGGTACACTGCCATCTCTCTATAGGCTTTTGCTATTCACAGACAGATACCAGAGTCGGAGAAAGGGCAGCACAGTTACACTACTGGTTTAAAGTTTTGAAGCACTTTTTTATGTATGTTTCTTTATTTTTAAAACTATTTACAGTGTATATTGTTAGAGAGCCTTCCAGAAGGACAACCATCTCTGTAGCACTCCACCAATCAGGCCTGTATGGTGGAGTGCTGCAGTGCTCCTTCTGGAAGGTTCCTCAGAGTAACGCTCTGTCAGAGTGACCATTGGGGCAGCCAGCTCTAGGAAGAGTTCTGGTGGTTCTGAACTTCTTCCATTTACGAATAATAGAGGCCACAGTGCTCTTCAGGACCTTCAAGGCTGCAAGATTTTTTCTGTCCCCTTCCCCAGATCTGTGCCTTGGTACAATCCTGTCTCAGGTCTACAGACAGTTCCTTTGACTTCATGGCTTTGTGCTCTGACATCACTGTCAGCTGTGGGACCTTATACACAGGTGTGGGCCTTTCCAAATCAAATGCAATCAGTTGAATTGACCACAGCTGGACTCCAGTCAAGTTGTTGAAACATCTCAATGATGATTGATCATAGTAAAGGCAAAGGGTGTGAATACATGTGATATTTCCTTTTTCTAAAAAAAAACGTTATTCACTGATTCATGATTTTTCAAATTACAAATAATGGAAGAGGGAGTGAGTAAAGTACATAGATAGTTATAGTCCAAACTCATTCCTAACTTCACTAACACATTTCTATGATGAGTTTATAAGCACATTTCACAACTGGCGGGGGACTTTTTAGGGTGATAGTCACAGAAATGCAAGAAAACTAGCCTGCAAACTCATGAAATTTACCATAAATGCTTCATATTTATATGTCCAGAATTGTCCGAGTTTGCAATATACAAAAAAAGGAAAAAAAAAAAAAAAATCATCTCACTACTAGGAAAAAATCAGGCACACCCTTTAAGTATTGTGTGTAGATTGATTAGGAAAAAATATATATTTATTATATTTTGGAAGAAGGCTGTAACATAACAAAATGGGGGAAAAGTATAGGGGGTTGAATACTTTCTTAATGCACTGTATGGAGCTCATTGAGAAAATATCAAGAATTAAGGTGACTTTAAAAGCAGTCTAATCCCAATCATAATACTTGTCTGAAAAGTCTCAATTTCACTAAAAGGCCCTGGTCAATATTGGTTTGCCAACATTGTGCCACCATGGAAAAAATAACAACGACCTAGATATCTGTTAAACATTTGGGTGGAGCATCATCAGCCTTTGCAATCGCTATGAAATATTTTGATAGGCACGCGCCGTCAGTGTCTACAGCTGGTGTCTTCAGTGGAAAACCATTGCTGGTGAACATTACACTGGACAAACAATAAAACAGCAACAATAACCTGGTCCAGACCTGGTTTTTGCACTAAAGATCCTGGCGCTACACACTAGTCCTCATCAGTGGAGTATAATAAATGACAGGCATATTTTAGAGGGCTATATCACACCTATATAAAATATTATGACTGCAATAAAGTGTCCATTTTAGTGCTTTCATTTAACAAAGTAAACAATAAGCCGGCCCTTGATAAAATGAACTGTCCAGTTTGGGGACAGGATATTTGCTGGGGCTTTATCTCGCTGCGTTTAAAGACAAATACAATGGGTCTGAGACGGGACGGTGTTTGCTGAAGTAATGACGGGCTGGAAAATGTCTTCATCTTTAAACAAATCAGTTTAACAAGGAAAGGCTTCAAAGGGCAGCCACTGTGCAAACAATATTGTGTACATTTACCGAAGAATTGCCATATTATGTTTAAGGTGGTGGTTTCAGAGGCTCACTGCCAGCTTTTATTGCCAACAGGGAATGTAGCGGGGCAGACGGTGACGATAACAAACCCGGTGTCAGGGGCATCCACAACTAAGCACTTTTATGTCTCCAATGGTCTCTCAGTAGCAGGCGGAGAAACAAACTCATCCAAAACTTATCAAACTTTTCTGTGAGCATTATTTAATCCTGACTAAATAATTATTTTGAAAATAACTGACAGCACATTTTGTAATAGACGATTATCTAGTGCTCTACAACAGGTTTTACCACAAAAACAGCAAAACAATTGGGTATCGTTATTTTTTCCCCCGATACTGGTACTTTAACGATACTTGGTTTCCGATACCTATACTAAATTATTTGTCATCTACACAAAAAAGTAAATATCTAGATCAGTTTAAATGACCTAAATTCATCTGATTTATCTAAATCCGAGCTGTTGCAGGTGTTTTTGACCTGTTTCAATAGATTTCTGCTCATTTCCTTTTTTATTTAAATTTATTTACTAATGGGGTAAGAAAATTGGTTTTGTCCTTTTGGCAGTTTTATTTTCCTAATTCAAGCGAGATGACCTTAGTAATCAGTAAAAAGAATGTCATGAAATAAGACAAATAATCTAGATGACAGTAGTAAATCTAGACCAGTGGTTCCCAACCTTTGTTGTCTTGCTAACCCCTTGGGCCTTATTATTTATACTCCAAGTACCCCTTGCCTTTTGATAATTAGCTAGAAAGTGAATGACTAAGCCTCATAAAGGCTACTAAATATTCTCAAACTCTCACTCTTTACAGTTAAATATTTTAAATAGTTTTTCTAACCTATTTTGTCTATGGACCAAATTATCTAAAGTCATGACTAATGTGCCAATCTCAGTCAGATGACGGACCTCAATAACTTTACAATATACTGCCAATACACTGCATCCCTAATGGTCATGTGAGTAGTTAAAAAAAAGTAATTGCCGACTGGTTGACTACCAAAATGATCATTAATTTGTGTATGCATTTACTCGCATGTTTGGCAGGTCACTCAGCAGCAGGCGCCACTACAGACACTCCAGTCAGTCAGGCCCCAGAGCAATAATTGGTCGTTTCAACAAAGGCAGTAAAATGCATCTGGTTCAGGAACAAGTCGATTCTATTGCCAGGTGTATGTTTCAGAGACCAGAGGCAGTATAAAACTTCCTACCCTTCACATTTCCTGCTGCGTTAACTAAATGGACTATGAGGAGAGCAGTCTATAATTTCCATTGTTAAACTTTAGTCTCTGCCTCCCTGCCCCAGAGCCTCCTCCACATAATCCTGTGTTCTTTGGCTCGCTTCATTACTTGTAGCAATAAACACCGAGGGCCACGGGATACCTCCAGAAAACTCCTCGGCGTGATTATAGAAGTATGGCTTACAGCACACCTTCAGGTTTCAACATAAAAGTGTGACTGTGCGTGGAAAAACAGAGCAGAAACACTAGATTTTAATTTGCGCGCAGGTCAGAGGGCAAGCTGCGTCTCTCTGCGGCCTTTTCTTTTGACAGAAATGTTTTTCTCTGCTGCTGCATGAAGCCACAGTTATTCCCGTGGCAGGATGTCGCGAAGTGTAATCCCTCGGACTGCTCTGTTCAAAGTTGCGGTTCCAGAGTTTTTGAGGTGAATTCTGGGCTGGTGTTTGGACGAGAACTTCTGGGCTGCTCTAGCGGTTTCAATGGGCTCATTATTAGAGCGGCGCTGGACTTCACCCAGAGCCAATTTCTACTACCACAAAGGCCTCATAAAAACACAAAGTTAGAGAAGCAGCACCGCGCTCAAGCCCTGCACATGCGAGAGACTTGAGACACTGGCTATACAGACATACAGCTGTGCTTATAAGTTTAAATTCCCTGGCAGAATTTTTGGCCATTTTTCAGAGCATATGAATGATAACACAAACACTTTTTTTTCCACTCATGGTTAGTGGTTGTGTGAAGCCATTTATTGTCAAAGAACTGCGTTTTCTCTTTTCAAATCATAATGACAACATCAAAATGACTACTGATCATATGTTTACATGATCAGCAACAACTGCCAGGAAAATTGTTCAGGATGCAAAGAAAAACCCTCAAATAACTCCAGTTGAAATACAGGACTCTGCACAGTATATAAACTTTTGATCAGGGATATTAGGGTAGTTTCTAATAAATGGCTTCACAAAACCATTAACCATGAGTGAGAAAAAGATGTTGACATTCATATTCTCTGTAAAATAGCCACACACAAAAGACAATCAACCATTCTGCGAGGTTATGTAAACTAATGAGCACAACTGCACTGTTTCCTGGTACATCCTCAGCTAAAAGACAACATTGAAAAATATAGTAGTAAAGTAGTGAACTGGGTTTAGATGTTTTAGGATATTCAAGGGCTGAGGGAGCCTCCGTCTTAGTTTGCAGGTTGAATTATAGTTGCTGTTGAATATTGAGGCATTTTTATGGAAATGGATGATAAAATAAATGGCCCCCTCTTCGCTCTCCCCTTATTCCACAGCTCTGCCTCTAAAGCAAATGCCAACAGCACACACTCTCTCACTCGCCGCAGCCCCAGTCTGTCAGTAATATAGGGAGCTGCACCGACACAGAATAAATCATTTTCCGCTGCGAGAGCCGTCCCTGAACAAAGAGCCTGTGTGAGTTGGTCCATTGGCAAATACTGCTGAAATAACTTTCTGGCATAAAAAGGCAAAACATTCAATCAAGTCATAAAGCTGTACTATAACCAACTGAAGGGATGAGTAAATCTAGCAGACCCTATGGCCTATGTTTTATCTTCCACCCAGCATTATCAAATCCTGGGAAACCTGCAATGTTATACTAGAGATACAGTACAAATGGAAAATGTAATCAGACTATTGCCATCTGCAGTATTTTCCATACAATGTGAGAGAGTGGGGGAGTGAAATGTATTCTGGTCATTAGTTGGACAGTGGAAGAATTGGGAGTTTAAACAATTTAATACAAATGGAAATGTATAGGTTGCATTATGCACGTGCTGCATTTTTGTACACACAGTATTATCCACATTTTTCCAGATAACAAAAAAAAAAAATTCCTACCTTTTGGAAGTTGAGGATGAATCTGAGCATGTCTCGGCGGACTCTGAAGTCCTCTGGAGCAGCGCAGCTTAACAAAGGCCACACTTGGTCTTTAGTGGGTCTCCAGTTCTGGTAACACATGACTTTCTGCCAGTTTTCTTCGGAGATATGTCCCGATGGAAGTGTCCTCACAATAGCCCTGGTTCCTGTACATACTGATTTCTTTACCTGAAAAAAATCAAATAATTCACTACTACATGAAATACGGACATTAATATTACATGCATTCATTTCTTTTTACCTTTTTGTTGTTTTTGTAAAAGCGCCTGACGAGAACAGTGGAGCGCTCCCTACGGTTCCTCTCGAAGTCAGTGGTGTCCAGACCCTCCCCCTCGGCCTCCTCAGTGCTGCTCTCACTGGTGCTGCTCCCAGACGCCTGTCCCGGGGCAGACGGAGGCAGGAACAGCTTGTCCAGAGTGCTCTTGTTGGCCCTGGGGCGTCTGTTGAGCCTCTCTAAACTGGAGTAGCCCGTTATGACCCGCTGTCGCTTCAGGTGTCCCGGAGGAAGACGATTGTGAGAGAGATCAGGAGAGCCAGCCGGAGAGGGCACCAGGGAGCTGGGCTCGCTGGACGGACTGGACCAGGTCATGTATGGCGAGGTCTACAACAAAATGTCAAAAACTGAGAAAATACAGTCAAGCTCAATACTGTGCTATCCATAGTAGGGTGGTCCTAAAATACAAACTTCATCTTTTCAAATGTGCTTTTTTATTTTTTGGTTCCACTTGGACCATGAACTGTACTGAGAAGTGGGTTGTATCTCAGCTTGGCGATCTTTTGGTGGTTAATATAAACCTCTTCACTGCAGAAGCAGTACATTTTACGTATTTTCTCAAAAGTTTGTTTCTACAGACTCATTAGTCTGTGGTCTCATTAGATGTGATGGCGTGTGCGGAAGCCTGACATTCTTAAAAGGACTGCTCTCCTATCCTGATACTGAGATTGCCAAGGCCACCAGCAAAAACCTGAGTGAAGACCTGGCTGGACTCACCCTTTTCGATGGAACAGTTACACTTGATGTTAAGCGTATGATGGTGGCCGCTCTTGAGAAGGTAGGTCAAGATAATCCTCAACCACGGGTGCAAGTGGACCTCACAGCAAAGGAAGCCATCACTGTCAAGACTATTGTGGATTTTGTTTTTTTGTTTTTTTTTGAATGGCGTTCATCTTGTCTTTTAGTTACTTTACTGTTTTAAGTTTCTTCTATATCAGACAATAAGGTAATAAGGTACCTTATTGTCTGATATAGAAGAAACTTAAAACAGTATTGTGGATTTTGTTTCATCTGCCTCACGCAGGATTTTTGACGCATTCAGCATCAACATGGACTTCCTTAACAAAGAAAAAAAAGGATTCTTCATCCTTTTTCATTTAACTGTCGAACAGCCGTACTGCTAGATTTCGTGGACCCAGAGACTGGAACACTGTATTTTTCACTCCGTGCGTGACAGTGGTTAATAAAGTCGTACATGAACCAAATTTGGCACCAATAATTTTCTTATTAAGACAAACTATTTTAGGGAAAAGCACCTTGAAAAAGTTCTTTCAGTTTAGGTGTACCAGCAAGGACCACCCTAATCCATACTCTGCACAACCACTGTGTTTGTCTCCGTGGGACTCCTGGGGGTACACTAGGCCTTAGTAGAGAGCACTAGGATTTACTAGGAAACTGAAAATTGAATGTTTGTGAATATTAGTTCAATATTAATTTAGAAATTATTCTTAGTATTGATGTATATTGTGAATTTTTGTTCAAGATTATTAATAGTAGTAGTTCAATTCAATTCAATTTATATAGCACATTTAAAAACAACTACTGTTGACCAAAGTGCTTTCCAATGATGAAACTTTAAAAGTACAGTACATTTATGTGTATAATACAAAAGATAATCAAAGACATCCTGCCTCACTAGGTTATGAAGGCCAGTGTGAAGAGGTGAGTTTTTAGTCAACTTGAATTGTGACAAAGACTGCGAGGACCTGACAGACTAGAGGAAAACTACTCCAAAGTCTGGGCGCTGCCACAGAAATGGCTCAGTTTCCTCTAGATTTGAGCCTAGCTTTAGGCACAGTCAACAAGAGCTGGTCAGCTGACCTAAGGGCCCTACATGGGGAGTGAGGCTGCAACAGCTCAGGCAAATAGGTAGGGCCTATATGGTGCAGGCATTTAAAAACAAGATTTTGAATTGAACACAAAAGCTGACAGGAAGCCAGTGCAGGGTGCACAGAACAGGGGTGATGTGCTCATGCCATTTAGTTTTAGTTGTGAGGCGAGCTGCACCCTTTTGGACTACTCTCTGAAGAGAGCCCTGGTCAACCACAATGTACAAGGAGTTACAGTAGTCCAAGTGTGAGGCATGAATGCATGAATTGCCTTTTCTACTGTAGATCAACATGGGGAAGGTATGCCTTGATTTTGGCCAATAGTAGAAGTAATTAAGTAAGTCAACTTTACTTGTATAGCGCTTTTCACAAACAGAGGTCATGAAGTGCTTTACAGTGAACATGATAGTGAAATACATAGGATTAGCATAATGACAACTCTATTGGCTCTGAAAAGCCAGTTTGAAAAATAAAGTCTTTAATTGCTTTTTGAAAGTCTGTACAGAGTCAAGGGAACACAACATCTGTCCCACCTTTACTGTGTGCTGGCTCTTTGCTCCTCAGACCTAACCCATTTGTCACCAGCTCGTCCTCATAGAGATGTTGCTGCTTTGCTTGGACCACACGCAGTTAAAACATTAGGTCCTTTACTAAATATTTTATTTTGCCAACTCACTAACAAAATAGCTTAGTTGGAGTCTCACTGATCACTGATTTGTGTTGAGTTTTAGTCCTGTAAAATTGTAAAAAGTGGGGTTTTACCTTGTTGAGGCTGAGCACAGACACCGGGAGGCTGCTGCGACGGAGGTGGCGCTGGTGCGGGTTGGGACTGGAACAAGGACTGGACCGTGGACTCCTGTAGCCCCCAGCTCTGAGTTTGCCTCCACTCCTCTCCTCTCCTGAAGAGTCCACTTGGCTCCGACATCCTTCTGCAGACTTCACAGAAACCTTTACCCCAATTCCCTGGCCAATAACTACATCTGTATGTAGCTCGTCTCTTGGGCATAAATCTCTGGAGTATAAACTGTTCCCATCCTCGAGCAAGGCCTTTCCACTGTCCGCTGACAACTTCCGGTACAGGAGCAAGGACGGGCCACAGTGCTGTTTAGAGCGGCACAGATCGGAAAACTGGGGATACTCCTGGAAGACGGCATGCTTTGTCCCGGCAGAAGCCAGAGCTGCGCGCTGAGCCAAGGCCACACCGCCTAACCGAGTATGGGGCTTTTCCGAGGCCATTCGGGCTTTCAGTTTTCAGTTCACCATCATGGACCGCCGAGGATTAACTCGCCTTTGGTGAAAACATTTCTACACGTGGATTTGTTGAGTAGAAACAGAAGCTTAGTGCAGCTGTACAAACCAGCAGACAGAGGTTTTCTGATCTCAGGAATTTCCTTGATAACACTGTTGAAGCCTGGTCCTCCTCAGCGTGTTAGGTCCACATGATGGCACTGCAAAGGAAAACAAACCACACACATATGAAATGGAATGCAATCATTAGTACACCAACAACACAGCAACTGGTGAAAATGTGTTTTATTCACATTCCCAAATCACTGTCCAGATAGAGACCATTGTGACTGAAACAACACACGCAAGAGATTTGGGGCAGGAAGAGAGGAAAAGCAACACGGAAAAAAGTGTTAAGCCAATGCCAATTTACAGAAGAATTCAGAGAAAGACAAGAGCATTGGGAACATTGAAGCAAAACTGGGTTGATTTAGTACAGTTAAAAAATCTACACTCGGGCGTAGATGTGCAGGATAGCGTTTAAATACTGTCGTGATGAAATTTCAGGGTTTTTTGTTCAAAGTTTAAAATTTAAAAAGCTATTTTCATTGTATAACCGGTGTATATTTTTTCCAAAAGAAAAGAATAGACTGCTACATAATAAAAAAGAAACAATTAAGATGAGACACTGCAAGTGAATAGGGAAAAAAGTTCAATTGAGTGCAAAAAATACCTAAATAATGGATAGAGCCAGATTTAAATGTATGGTTTTATTTTGTTGATATATTAGTTACAAAGATTTGTTCAGAGGGGAGTTTTGGATATTTTATTTGTTATTTTGTTTGGATAAACTAGTTATTAGTGAATAAATCTGTACTAACTTCAAATTCCGCGTTGCTTCTTAGGGGTTCAATAATCAGGCAGGAATTAAATATTGAAAATCCAGCTGAACAAACCTTCAAAATATGATTAAGAACAAAACTGGGAAGTTTGGAGTCTGTAGGAGCTAAAGTGGAGATCGAGGGTCTCTTATCGCACCAAGTCCCTCATTTGCTGACAAAGCTTTTTGGATGAAGAGTGAAAAGTCCTACACTCCAACTACAGAGTACAGATGAAGTCTGAAGAATCTTTTCCTACGATGGACAAGTCCTGTACGACTGAGAACCTACACAGACTAAAGTGGACATGTTGTTGTGTAAGAAAAATGCATTTTGAGAAAGTGGCCATTGAAGTTCCAATTTTCTGTGAAGAAACGTTGAGTCAGTGTAATAATTAAAAAGCCCATTACAAGTTTACATGTCAAGAGCTTAAACTGGCCCTAAATCTGAAGTATCTGCAGTACTTAAAAGAAGTCTGGAAATTGTCAAAGCCACTGTTTTTGTACAAATATAAGACATAACCTTGGCATAAAAACAGCTAGAAATCACTACGAGTCTGTCACAAAGCAAATGACATCTTGGATTGCAGTTACTCCACTTACATAACTCTCCCTGAGGTTGGAGGAAGGTGAGGACGTTGCCGAGTGGTTATGGCACTCGTGTGAAATACATTTGTAACTCAGACCACAGCGGTTGGCGTCTTCGCTAATTGTGTGGTGGTGTAGTCACTGTGGTGATCAGCAATAACAAAGTCACGCTGTCCAGAAACGTTTTGTTTGAAATATTTCTGATCTATTATGAACAGCAGAATCATGTTGAATCCTAAATTCTAAGAAAAATCACAATAATACATAAAAACTTACATGTGAAAAGGGCTAACCAAAATAAGGAGAAAAGATAAACTAATATTTCAGTGGTTGGTAACTTTAGGCCTTGGGGATAAATCTGGCTGTGAAGCAGATCATCTGGTCCTTTAGAGAATAGAGAAACATGATTGCACAAAAAGGGATCTAAGCACCTGCTAAAATACTTTTCTACCAAAAAAAAAAAAAGAAATAGGTAGGGCTTGATCCAAAGACCTCCCTATTTAGTGTAAATGATGAGCAACATTAGCTTATTTTATTTGTTTGTTTGTTTATTTGGGACAGTGCATGTTAATGAACACATGAGACACATGCATGTAAACACACCACTCCAGATTGTAGCCTTTGTCCTACACCTCACACTCACAAACTCACTCTCATTCATCCTGATCTACCGGAGCACCCAGAGGAAACCTAGCAGACGCGAGAATATGCAAACTCCACACATAAAGGCCCGTTTGGCCCAGGGTCGAACCTGGGACCTAGCTGTGAAGCACGAGCACTAACCGCTGTGCTACCGTGCCACTTCTCAGTTATACTCCGTTATAGGTGCATTGGTGTTGACGGTCTGTAAAGATGCAGAATGATGTCATGTTTGTATTGTACTCATTGCATTTTCTTTTGTTCAAATCAACTGAATTGCATTTTACATGTTATCTGTCATACTGACAATATTTTGTGTATGCTTTATAAGTAGGACCCCGGGAAGACTACCTGGCTGTAAAGCACAGCTTATGGGGGTGACGTCTAATAATAAACTAATAGGTTCATAAGGTCTTCTAGTAACGATGCTAGTTTCTTTTCTTATAGTCAGACCTGTGTATTTGTTTTTACCTTTACAGTTTCGGCTGCCTTCCTCAGAAGTGTCACGGGATGTTACGGTGACATGTCTGGCAAGAAACAAACACACAGGTCTGACTATAAGAAAATAAACTAGACTTTAGAAACTAAACATAACTATTGGATCAAAACCATGCTTCACTTTGAGTTTCGACACAGTAGGATATTGATGGTTATGAAAACGTTCTGAAACAACTGAATATTACTCAAAAGGTCAACCAACTTTAACCAAACTGGGTCAACTGCAGCGGCCCAAAGTCCAGTATGAGCACACACAGATGGAGCTTGTGAATGGAGCATTTACAAGCTGCCAAGTTGCCAACAATGCTTTGCTCGTGCGCTAATGGCATGTACCTTTGCAAATCCCTGCTCAGGTTTACTGCGCTGTCAATACACACCACTAAATAAATACCACACAGCACACTCATGTCGTCAAATGATAGGATGTGGGTTGTGTGTTATGAAGGTTGCTTACGACCATAGTAAGTAACTCAAGTAAATGAGAGGTTCACATTTGTGCTTTACATGTAAGAAGGCAGCAATCAGGTCAAACATTTTGTGATGAAAATGGTCTTGTTACCAGCTTTTAAAACAAAAATCAGAAAGGTTTCATTATAGAATAATTAGTCATGTTGTGAAAAATATACAGGATGGATAGACCTGTTGTGGCAAGTTGGAGTGTTGTGCTTGAGGATGCTCTACCAGTAAACGTTAATTGCAGTGAAACAAGTTTTACAACATTTTTAATCATGGCAAAAGGTACTAAAAGATTTCATATTTGGTGAATTTCAACGCAATTAGCACGACACTGTTGAGATCCAAAAGGCTCACGACACCACATGACATAACGAACAATGCCCGTCTTTGTGTCATCCACAAGGTACTTTCTTTGGGTGTGGCAAGACCTGAGATTAACAACAGGTCCACAGGCAAATCATGGCACATCGTCTCCAACCGACAACAAGTTTCCGGTAACAGAAGTGGGTCAAACTGCAATGACGACGGGACGTGTTGTTGTGATCACCCAAAGCAAAGGAACAGGTTGGTTTCTTTTAGAGCAGCAGCTGTGCCTTTAAAAGTTAACGCCACGCGCCGCAGTAACATGTGGAAAAGTCATCAGGTTCATTTATAAACACACTCAAATTAGCAACTGGATTTGGTGTCTCTGAAGTCAGCTCATTTGATGTCCTTTTCATAAACTACTGTGCAAAAGTGTTCGAAGACGCTAAAATGGAAAACATAATTGTACATCAACACAAAATCGTGAGGAACAGATGTCTACCTGGCACTATCCCAAAACTTAGACTCAAAACTCAATCCTCCATCTTTGTTGAGAGGAAATTACCTTCCTTTTTCACATCTTTTTCTCTGACTTTACAAAAATGGTCAAATCCTTCATGAAACAGAATAATCTACAAGTAAATCAAATGTCCTTGCCGGTTCTCATCCTTGTCTTTATAACCTTTCAAAAACAATATAAAGAGCATAACATTTACACACTACTGCATTTCATGAAATTGCAATACAGCAGATTTAATGTGGTACCAATTGGCCAACTAATGACTGTATCTGCCGGTCAATTACACCAGCACAGCGAGTTCATGTGGCTTTTGTTATCAGCTGAACTACGGTGGTCGGGTCCGGGAAACGGCAGCAGCAGTCCTCCTTCCAGACCATCACAGCCCCAGGACCAACAATACAGACGACACACACACACACACGGGAAACCAGGTCAGTGAGAGACAACAAGTGCACTGACCACGAATGCGCACAATCACTTCTACCTCGCTTGTGCTCAATAGATTGTCTGGAACCAAAAATGAAGGCGAAATGGTCAATAAAGCTTTGTCAGGGAGTGACGTTTGCAGTACTGTATGCAATCACACTCGAGAAAAACATTTTTAAAAGTATGACAGAATAATTAGGAAAGAGACTTCAAAGAATTTGGTGTGACAAATGATGATTCAGAATGTTGTTGAATACGAGTGGTTAAGATAAAGAAGATAATGATTTCAGGTGCGTTTGAGTCATTTAGGCTTTAAACAGATAAACTGACATGTACCTTTAAAATGAAAACGTGAAATGATCTACAAAGAAGGCTTGTTTTTTGTTTTTCTTGAACTGGCACGGCTCCCCAAATCCCTCAAAGTGGGGCCTTCTCGCTCAGTGTGAGGCCTTTATAAAAAGGTTCATTCACAATGGTTTATTTCACAACACGTCCACGATGAGTCAGGCCTGGAGTTTTTTATAGTCAGAGGTGGAGAACAATAGCACTGAACCAGTGTTTTTGCATCATAGTTTTGCATACAATAATAATAATAATGAATTTTATTAGGGATGGTCCGATATATTGGTGCCGCCGATATATTTGCCTGTTTTTCAAATATCGATCCGATTGAGAAAAAAAATATTTATAAATAAAGAATCTCCAACACAAATTCGCTAAAAATGTCCCCAAGAGGAAGCAGGATTTTAATAGCCATCATAGTCTCTAAAGAAATCTGAGTGAACTACTGTAGCCCAAAGTCATCCAATGATGAATTTAGGAACTTTCGTCCACGTGAGAGGGTCTTGCTATTGATTTTAAAATGTTGATATTAATATCAGCAAATATCAGCCACAGCAGTGAGGCAAATATCGGATATCGAACCATCCCTAAATTTTATGCCCATAAAAAAAAATCTAAATGGAGAGAGGAAGACGAGAAATGCTCCAAATACGGACACAAAGTATTGTAGAAAGGGTGTGAAATTCTACTTGTGCAGTTCAGTCAACCCAAGTCAACTCTGAAACCTCTCATTTGTTTGGTGTGAGAAGAAAAGGCACATCATATGACCACAATAGAATCACATTCCTTAAAGGAGCCAAAGAAAAGGAGCCGACTAATGTCAACAGACCAGAGTAAAAAGAAGCAGAGGATGGACAAAACCCCTATGATGCTCTTTATTGAGTGTGTGTATTAAGCCATGGGGGTATTCTGGTATCATTCACTATCCAATTTTCAACATGTGTGGCCCTCAGTAGCCATACTTCAAAATACACAAATAGCTGTGTTAAAAGAGTTAACAAACAAACAGCAGCTATTGTGCAGCATCATATTTTAATTGTTGCAGTGTTTGGATGCACAAAGCTGATTGTGAGTTTGAAGCAATGCAAAACAGTTTTCCATGCGGCTGTTTAATTTCACTAAATGCAAATCAGCTGAAGCGAGGTGAACTTCAGCCAACAAGAACTCAAGACTAGCAGGACTTTGAGATAAATGCTTCGTGTGCCTGGTTTTGGTGGATCCCCAGATGAGAGGCGCATTAGTCATAGCCCCAAATTGAAGCCAAAACTTGTCTGAAATCTCGTGTGTCTGATTCGGTGCTTTTGCTTTATCGGGGCTCTTGGATCATCTGTGGAGCAGACGTAATGGTGCACACCCTGAAAACATCTACTATCATACGCTAAATGAAAGTGATTTAACTTTGAGATTCGCAGTGCAGGAAAAACAAACTAAAAACACGAGAGGGTTGGGTCCAGTTTCTTGTGTTTGTGTCTCCGCAGAGCGCGCCGAACAGAATGGACTTTTCATGCGGCGGACCAAGGGAACATATGGCTTTGATTAGAGGCAGGGTGAACGCCAGTGGAAAGAGCGCTCCATGTGTGAACCGGAGCAGATCTAGTGTTTACATCTCTACAGTGTAAAGGGGTGACTACGTTTTACACAACCCAAACCCAGACAACACTCGAATTCTGGCACAGCGAGTGAGGATGACTCATGAGTGGGGGGCACTTGGCAGAACAAATCAATGTGTTTTTGACAATTGCGCGCCCCTCCCTCACGCTGCTGTAGTTCTTTTAGCGACATACAGTCCACCTCGGTTGCCTATGGATATGTAAAAACTGCAAAGTAGACTAAACTAAACTAAAGAGTCCACTTATTCAACTGGACACTTCAGCATTTTCTATCTTGCTAAGATTTGATTTGCCCTGTACTTGGTTAATGTCTAATAGTGTAAGTTTAAGAAGGTGGAAAGAGACCAGTAGAGACCATCATGCTCTTGGGACATCAAGCTGGTCTCACTGGACTGTGTCAGACTGGGTTTTGGCTCAACAATGATCTGGACAGGGCCTGTTCAATTTGCTTGCGGCAGAGGGAGATACCAAGCACTCATCTCACAGCCTCTTCAATCGTGCCTCAGGGAGAATATGGGATTATCTCATCCCATACCAGGTCCAACTGACTGAAGGAGCACGTCATCCACCAGGCTTTCACAAAGCTGAGCTCTCCCCTCCTTGCGATGACCCCTATTATGTTGATTGTCTTTTTGCACCACTGTTTGTGAGTAAGGTCCTTTTAATTAACTGTATGTGCTTTACATGTAAGAAGGCAGCAAATCGAATGGAACTGAACAGGTACGTGCTTGGTTTATGATAAAGATACGCAGAACCTACAGTCCTCGGAAATTACATAATACACAGTTCACTTAATTTTATATTTATTTTCAATCATGTTCTTTTTTGTCTTTTTTTATTACATTATTTCACTTATTCTGATTACATGATTGAAAAGGAGCAGAAAGAAGATAAATCTTTAATAGGTGCCGCTTTCTCCAAAACACAAGATCAAAAAATACAAAGAAATACGATATACAAGCTTCATTTCTGTGTGTTAAACTTTGAGAAAGGCCGCACTTTCATAGCAAAAAAGTAAATAAAAAAATCTAAGAAAAATTCAATAACAATCGGTCAGATATACAGGAGTTTGGTCATGTGCTTACCAGGTCAGCACTGTTTACAAACACTCACCTGGAAACCTACTGCCCTAAAGGTATGACAGGAAGCCTCACCTCCTCTTTAACCCTTCATGACACAACCAGTCTGCTTCCAACTGAGCTATTATGTTGTTTTGGACGGTCTTGTCGCGCTTGACATAGCATTTCCAGCCATCTACATGAGTACAAACAGCTATAGTCCTTACAGGGTTCTTTAGTTTAATGATCAAATCAGAATCTGGATACTTTATGACCATAGATCAACATGTTTGCACACCAGATCCCAGGTAAATTCACTAATGTGCCATAAATTACTTTGTATATATTTGCAATAGTTTGAGCTTTGCGGTAGAAGCCAGAGTCCTGCTTTGGAAAAGGTGGGATTTTGGATGTTTGGTAAGCCAAGTCTGCTTCATAGACATAATACATTCAAAAACAATAACATGTGAAATGAAATTACAGAGGTGTACTTTCAACTTACAACTACTTAAGATAAATAAATTGTATGCCGATTGAATGACAAAGCCTTTTATTGGAGGAGATTCTATCTACATTTTCTATCTACACTATTTTGCGTAACTTAGCCAACAAGCTAATCGAAATATGTGCACTACGGGCAGGTGGATGTGATCGACGCTGATTCCAAATGCCATCGCTGCCGAGTCTGGGCTCTGAGCAGGTCGTGTGTGTGATGACCAAAACACGCTAAAGACGATAACGTGGCATAAACTTACCGACTGGTGTCCTCCGAGAAGGTTAGCATCCGCAGAAAGTCCGTGCGATGACAAGTTCACGGTGCACGCTGCAAAGTTTTCGATGACTGGGTTTACTACGCGCGCGGTGTGGCCGGGACAGAGCCGCAGAGCGAAACCACTGGGTTTTTTTATGTGCGGCGTTCAAGGTACGCTCGGATAAATTAACTCCTGGAAAAACGCTCACCGCGGAGAGGCTACTGTGTGCTGTGTAAGTAGGTTCTGGTGGTTTATTTATTGATGTTAAAAAATATTTTTTTTAAAAGGTGTTGGTTTAATGCACCCCTGTCTTCATCTTGTTGGATTTAGGGCGGTACAATATGAGAAAAGTATTTTACTAAACTTATATATTTTACTCAACAATTTCAACACATTACGCGCAAAAATCGTCTAGAAATTTTATATTTTATATGTATATATTTTTTTTTCCGCCAATTTCGTCGGGACAAAAAAAAGCGAATTTAAAAAAAGTTTAAAAAAAGAAAAAAAAAAGAAAAACATAGCTGTCAAAAACATGGCTGAACTAAATTAAGAAAATCATGACTAAAACTGAACTTAAATTTGCACATTTTAAACCACATATTTTGTTTTAGATTGTTAGCACAACAGTCAGTAAATCGCAGTCAGGTTGACTACATCAGTGATATCGTGATAGGCCTTTGTGGCAGCTATGCCACAATATATGGATATTGTGTCACCTTATTTATTGCGGTGATCACTTGTGTGCAGCCCTAATCGCCTTTATGTCCATTTCTAAAGGTCTTTGTTCATGTTATCCGAAGTCCCACTGTCTTTGAATGCACCCTGGTTCAGCTCTGTCCTCTCCGTCAGTAGCGCTGTGTGAACTGTGGAGTGTGGACAGGAGGACAATAACCGCGAGTCTGGTTAGGCGCGCTGGGTTTTTGTGTGTCACCACATAGGAATGCTGGGCAATAAGTTCTCACCACACACTGGTTTAATACACCTTGCATCGTAGCCCAAGCAGATCATCTTTAAAACAACTTATCCAACGCTGCAATGTTTATTATCTCGCAGTAAATATAGAAATGTAGACGCTGCACGTGTAAATTGACTTGACAAGGCTCCTGTGTTTTGCTTGCACATTTTTCCAATAGAGGAAAAGTGGACTGAGTTGAAGAGCCGTGCACGTGCAGAAGAGATGCCCGCTTTCCACTTTACAGCCTATTCGTTTCACGTTGGAAAATTGGGGATTATTTTCCATTTCCCGAGCGCCGCTGCACACTGATGGGAAAGCTGATGGCATGTGACAGGAATGTGCAAGCCCTTCACTCCTCTTTCAACCTCCGCCTAGGTTCAAACAGGAATCCCCTGCTCCCCCGCTGTTCATAAAAGCATATTTACACAGTGCATCACCGTCCTATAGCTTCATCTGCTTAATTATGCAATGAAATGTGAATGCGATGAAACCCTTTTGTGGAGATCCAAACGTTTTCTATATGGTTGGACTGTCTCTCAGTGGTAGGCGGATAAAATGTTATGGTAATCCTAAATAAACTGATAACAAAGACATATATTATAACAAGTTAAATAAAATAGCCTAATGAATGCATGTGCTGAATGATGATGAGCTGGGTTTGTGTGCTGCAGTTGTTGAAAATCCTGCCCTCTGCTGTACAAAACATCTCACTACACAGAGTAGTTGGCTATATTCAACTATTTTTGTAATTTTATTTCTGGACAAAATGTATCATAAATGTAGCCTGCAAATTAGTAAGCATAAAACATTAAAGTATTCTTATTGGAAGGTGGAAAAAACAACAACACAGCCTCTACAACTACTGCCATGCGAGTCATCACGCATAGTTGTATATATATTTTTACTTTTCTTACGCATACTATTATTCTATAGACTATATCAGTTATTTGTTTTTTAAGATAATAATCCTTCAGTTATAAGGCTGTCGAAACATGGGACATATAAAGATGTTCTTATCTCCTCTTATTCACTAGTAATACTGTTCCATTAAAACTACCACAGCCCCCCACTGCTTGTTATGTATATGTTAAACAAATATAAGTGTGTTACTCCTGCTGAGTGAATGCTCTGTACTTAAACTGTGTGGTGGAACAATAATAGTAAGAGAAAAAACACATACACAAACAATGCAGAGTAAACAACAGGCAACAGCCTGGAGCAGGCAATGGCGCGGTCCCTGACTCAGTGGTTTGTGAAAGCTTCCATATGGACAAAAGACAACAGGCAATTGGCTACACAACAATAATGTAACCAGGTTATTTTAAAGAAACCAAACACAGCATGGTAATAAATGTATAGAGACGGTTTTATTGAATCATTGTATAAATAATGTCCCTCAGTTTTAAGAAATATACTTTACTACACGTTTAAAAATACGAAAAGGTATGGATATAAAATAGCTTCTAGATTAAGGCTTACACGTCTGCAAATAGAAGAATATCATTGAGAAATACCCAAATATTACATGTTTTGGAACTCACAAATGAGAAAAATAAAAGCAAATCAGTCAAGAACCAGACACAAATTGCATAGTAGATCTAAATAATGTGTATATGACAATGTTTTTACTGTATAGTATTATGCATACATGCTTGATAGCCATGTTAGATGCATAAAGGAGCATTTTAATACTTAATGTAACCATACTCTTTAGAAATGTTCAAATTAAATAGTTATGAAAACAAATCAAAAAAATCCAAACCCAGGGATGAACAAAAAGTCTGATACTGCTCAGACCAGATACTTTGAAGTGACCAATAAAGAGCCATTGAAGCAGCAAATGCAAATTACATACTGTAAAAGCTACATCTTTTAAGTGTAGGCAGCTATCGTGTGACATCAGCTGAGACGGTAGAAATGATCTTATCACAAATCTTAAAATCTACAACAAACAGACGAATGCTCCCATCATCACCGGACAATACACAAGCTGCTCTTAGAGCAAGAGGTATCACTGTGATTTCTGCACAAAACATTAAGACTATTGTAAATGAATTTACATGTATGCTATTTAACGACTGCTTAAACTAAAGAATGTATTGAAATACTGTGGTATGTCCCTTCACATTTCCACTGCTGTTTAAAAACACACATTCACATGTAAAGCAAGGCACAGGTTTTGCAGGCCCAGGGCTAGAAATGTATGACATTGTCTTTTTGAAGGTAGGACCCTTAATTTTGGTTGTATTCTCCATACAACAATCTCTTTATAGGCAGCAGAGCAATGATAGGCCTATCCTCAGACAATAATAAAGTGCAAACACCTCCCTGTCCAGAATCATATTCTAAACCGTAAGAGAAAAGAGTGTATACTTTATTATTAGTGTGGGGGTTTTGTATGTGCTTGCTCTCTGAGAAGTCATCTGTGTCAGAGGTCACATGTTTCACCGAAGCATTAACTATTGTTCTGTTATAATCCTCATGTGACGGCTTTTAACAAAGGTGCTGAAGGACTGCTCAAGTGTGCAATGTCCAGTGCAAGTTGCTGCTATTTCTTTCCTATTGACAGACCTACTTTCAAAATAAATGAACATTGTAACATTTGAAACAATGCAACATTTGAAAGCATAAAAGAGGCCCCAATTAAATAGTGTGAATGGGCTATTTCTAAACAGTAGTTCAGATACCTTCAAACTGTGCATAGAAACAAGGTTAAAAGCACCTTATGTTTCATAAATGACAATTATTCAAGTAACAATGAAAAATGGTTGATTGTCAATAATATTCAGCTTTTGCGTGAGCAAGTGTACCACTTTCTAAGTGCTATTCCACTGGTGCTGGCAACCACACACAGTGCCCCCCCAAGGCTCCACCAGGTAGGAGCGCGGTTAAAGAAGATAAACTGGAAGATAAAAGCTAGCACCACATCCACAGTCCTCATCAGAGCCACAGGCCCAGCCTTTTCAATCTGCAGTGCCTTTGTAAGGAAAGACTGACCTGCAATGCCCAGCACCGCAATTAGCATGAGCATCCAACGATCACGACCACAAGAGGGGATCTTCCACTCCCCAAGGACGGACACAGTAATAATGCACTGAATCAGGCCAATGACAGCATAATACCACACAGAGAGGTAGTAGTGGACACTCTTCCCAATCTTACGGAGAATAACTATTGTGCAAGCAGCTCCAATGGCACCTGTCAAAGTGAAAACAACATGTAAGAAAAAGGAATAACAGCTTTAATATTGACATCTTGTATTAAAAGATCTTTACATAGTAAGAAAAAGTGTATGATCTTACCAGCAAACGCAGCCACAGCTCCTTTAATGTGGTTGCTATAGTTACTCTCAATCCCACTGAGGTGCTTCCCAAAAATAAAAGGTGGTCGTGCGATGAGTATGACTCCGGTGAGGGTGAAGACAGTGAAGACACAGTCCCAGATAGTGCACCTCTCCTTCAGAAATATCCACGCCAGGACGGAGGTAAAGACAGGGTTGCTAAAAAAAGACAGAGTGAGTGAGAGGGTGTGTCTGTGTCCTAATGAAGCTAACTGTCCCACCCAGGGTTCAAAAGTAACATTTCCCATAGACCGGTGGTTGTCAACTGGTCCAGCTCCTTTAATGTTGTTCATATAGTTGCTCTCGATCCCACTGAGGTGCTTCCCAAAAATGAAAATGATGATGCAAATATAAAATACTGATTTCAATTTGCAGTAAATATCATTAAATATTAAAATTGTCCACCGGCTGATTGGCGGACCAGCTAGGGTCTGTACCCAAAGCTCGACTCATCCAGACCTGGAACTTGGAGCTCACCCAACTGTATAAATCTGGCCACACTAGAGGATTTTTAGCCAGATTTTTAGTCTTTCTGAGTCTGAGGAGGCGTGGCTCAATAAAAACTTTGGTGGGACTCCTCATGTGTGTGTATGTGTGTCCTCATGTGTGTCCTAAAGTGTGTGTGGTCCCTGCACAGATTTGAAATCTCAAAAGATTTAAAATCCTGTAGTGTGTGGCCACCTTAAGGCCCCATCCACACAAAGACAAGTATTCTATTATACCCACATATCATCCATATGAAGCTAACGATTTGGGGCTCTGTAAACAAATATGTTTGAAACTAGGTCCCAGAGTGGAAACGCTATTTATGCAGCTCCTTTGTTACTGCCTCTACGCCACTTTTCCTAAAACGATGACATCATAATGCTACTCCTCTTCTGCTCCACCGCAGGTCACAGGTGACACACGGACAAGAACCCCAAAGAAATATCCTCCATTCTGTCTGTGTTTGGACTGACAGCAACAGTCCGTTCATTGACAGCATTTCTGCTCTCGTCCTCTGAGATCTCAAACACAAATAAATTCCACCTTTTTGTCTCTTCTGTAAATGAGAAATCCATTGAATATTCGATATATGTTGGAAGGCGTCCTGTAGTGACAACACAGCGCCACACACAGGCCTGACATCTGGACCACAGCGTATCCACACACACGAGCGGATTCATGCACACATTTACTAAATAGGCTCCATGTTTGCAGAGAACGCTTGTGAAATGATAAGCGTTTTGTTTTCATGTGGATATAGCATAAAGCTCCTCCGATGCATATCAATCAACCGCTGGGCAGGCCTGTTGACCTCCGCTCCAGTCTTCTCACCTGAACATGATGACAATGGCGTCCGCTAAGGGCATCTGCTGCACAGCGTAGAAGAGCAGGATCATGGCGTTGGAGCCGATGAAGCCGCGCAGCACCAGAAAAATGCGTTTATCTCTGGGGCCCAGAAAACCAGTCCTGGAAGGCAGGCATGAGAGGATCATTGGAAACAAAATTAGATGAACACACTGACTGTGGGTGATGGATGTAGTATTGCAGTAATAACTGAATAGACAGGGGGAACTATGAGGAGTCCAAGAGAGGACACGGAACAAAAGCAGACACAGACACGAAACAGGAGAATGAGATTATACTGGGAGTGACTGGGATAGAACAAGTGATGGGAATATGGACACACAGAAAGAGTAGTTTTGGATATAAATGTTGGACTTGCTTTATCATTTCACAAAAAATAGTGTGATCTTTCTTTCAAAAAATTGCTCAAAATTGCTTTGGAAGCTCTATTCAATTATGTGATGATAGTAACCGTGACATATCAACAGTCTGTTAGACTATAATAACAGCTTGTCAGTGTTTTGACAACTACATCTATACGTGAGCGAAGAATGATGGGACAATAGCTTACTTTGTAGTCTACTACACTGCAGACTATAAAGTAAGCCTTCATTGACATGCTCTCAAACTACTTGGTTATTTCCCCCCAGCGGAAATAGAATGAAAATAGCATGGCAACAACAAATAACAAGGGATAATGTATTTTGCTGTCCTGTTGCTTTAATTTACAATAACCAAGTACTTTCCATCCTGTTCCCATGCAATTACTGTGCTGTAAAGTAAAGTACTACCATATTTTCTTTGACAGTGCTTGGTGTGAAAGTTTAAGACCCGAAAGTCTATATGTAGACTACATTTCCTCCTGGAGTTCCCAAAACAATATCTGTACAAGCCTTTGTTCTGCTGTGCTTACTTGTGATAAATGAGCAATGGTGCCACAAACAGCATCTGGAAGAAGCAGCGTATGGCACTGATCTCTATGGCGTGGAGTCCCTCGATGGTTTTGACCAGAAGTGCGATGATGGAGAAGAATACAGTGGACAGAAACGCATAAAACAAACCAAGACCGGGACATCTCTTTGGTTTCTCTGACTCTGTGGGAATTAACAAACAAGTGAAAAGTTCAACTCTAGGAAATCTATCTGACACAGATGTTGACACAGTAAGTTTAGAATGTAAGCACACATGGGTTTGACCTGTATGCTGATATTTTGCTTTGCCTTTTTGAAAAACTGAACAAGGCAATTTTCCGAGTTAGTCAGACTACAATATTCCAATATAAATGGCAATGCTTATTCGATCATCTTAACTGGTAGTTTAGTGATCAGGCTTTAACATTAGTAAAACATAATTCAGTACCATATCAGTCATTTAACAGCTTCACAGGGGTCCCAAAGTGGGGGTTGTTGAGTGGCTGGAGATAATAGGTCTATTATCTATTATACAATCCTATAGGTAAGGTGCTAGAAAAGAACAGTCCTCTTTAAGGATGATGCAAACATTACACTGGCTTACACCAAGCGCACACCCTCCATTGTACAGCTGGGTTTCAGATGACATCCCAACATTCTAGAGACCGTATTATTAACTGAGATGGGGGCAGGTAAAAAATATAATAGCTATTTTAATCATTTGTACCCTACATTTTTGTATTACCCCTCAATGTGTAACTATTGTACAGAAATTAGCCTCTTGTTCCCCATCTGGGACTGAAACAGACTATTATCACATTCTAGAATCTGAAAACAACCAATAGCTACATTGTCTCCCTACCACGGATACAATATTAGCCCATAATGTTGCATGATGTGTAAAAAGAAGACTTAATACCGCACTTATACGGCAGGCAAGTGAAATCTTTTGTCTTGGAGTGCGCGTCTATCATCTATGGGTCAATAGTCACGTGATAACAGCATTAGAGATAGGCAACATGACGTTGTATAACGTGAGCGTGCGTAGGAAGTCGTTAGTGCTTGCCTGCTGTCGCTCAAAAATATTTGGAGAACCACAATTTCAAGACCAATATTCATTCAATAAAAAGTTCTACTCCACAAAAAGTTTCAAACACACAATGTGTCCAAAGTCTGGTCGTGTACCTTCAGGTGCGCTCTCTCTCCGTGATGATGATGATGATGATGATGATGATGATGTTTTGCCTGTGACGCAAAACGCCGGCGGGCATAGCGTTTTCTTCTGGCGGTTTTTCTGTGAGCGGTGGTTCCCTCTCGGCTCATCCTCCTCAGCAGCATCACTGCTCGGATCTGTGTATTTCCCCTGTAAAGGCAGCGTGTGTGCCGCCTCCTCGTCGTTACACTCGTAGTCCCCGGTGTCGTTGTTTGTGTCATGGCTGTCAACTTTGTGAAAGGCTACGGTAATGCCGTCCTCCAGGGTCAAAGCCCGCTCGTGTTCGCGGTGGTTACAGTCTCCCATGGTAAGAGAGGCAGCATGCCGTGGACAGACTCCTGTCTGCCTTTGTAACCCAAAGCTGCTGAAAAGACAAGGTTAATGACTAACCTTGGTGGCAGGATACACGCTCACATGCACTGGTTGTTTTACCCACAGGGGGGCAGAAATGAACCCGATGCAACTCTCCTGGACAAACCATAGGCTCAAGATCCCGCCCACCTTCGGGAGGCTGTGGTGCTGTTCACCAACCACAACTGGGCTCACTCACCTTTAAGTGAAACTCTTCTTTTGATGCAGATCTACTATGAGTATACTTGAAGAATTATAATGTGCAGTTGTGCTCATAACTTTACATACCATTTTAATCTTTTGGCCATTTTTCAGAGAATATGAATAATGACACAAAAATCTTTTTTTCCACTCATGGTTAGTGGTTGTGTCAAGACATTTATTGTTAAAGAACTGAGTTTACTCTTTTAAAACTACTCAAATGTACCTGATCTAACGTCACATGACCTTCAACAACTGCCAGGAAAATTGTTCAAGAAAAACTCACTTCAGCTGAAATACAGGACCCGGACAAAATTGACTCTCTGGAAAAAATGGTTTGTTTCAAGATGCACAATATGTAAACTTTTGATCAAGGACCTTTGGCTAGTTTCTATTTGAAAAGCGTAAATAAATGGCTTCAAGCAAACCACTAACCCTGAGTGAAATAAAGGATTTTGTGTTATTAGGTTTACATACCCAGACATTCTGCCAGTGCATGTAAACTTATGAGCACAACTGTACATTCATTATAGTGTCACTATCTTGAACCATACGCACAACACATTTGACCTTATAAGTACCTTAACTTAAACTTTATCTCACATCCAGCCATCTGCTTTCTTATTTAGTTTTACAGATTCTCAAAATAATATTTTCAAATCAACACATTGTTTATTACTACTATACAAAAAATATGTTAAAACATTTGAGCGGAAATGAAAGAAAAAAATCTAAACAGCTAGGTTCTACATTCCCTAGAACCAGAGAGGTGTCCTCTGATACGACTGAAATATAAATATAAATTACTTTACAAAACATTACAGCTGGCAAATAGAAATAAGAGGATTTAGTAGAACAGTGTTTTGTGTGAGTCTCACAAACAGAACATGGTGAAAACACAGATAGTTTGGAGGGTAAAAACAACAATAGTGCGGACAATGGGGGAGAAAAGGGGTAGGAGTACAGTGAAAGAGAGCGCGCACAGTGGGACGCTTCTGGCAACTTGTTCATCCGGAGGTATTATTGCGAGGGGCCTTTCTGAAACCATGTGATACCATTTTCCCCCCAGATAATAAAAAAAAAAAATCAATGAATCCAATATTGCATTTTACGGAACTGAGGAGAAATGTAGCTTACTTAAATTAGGAACTAAGGCAACAACAGGTCTTATCAAAGGCTAAACCAGTACCGGGACCTAACAGTAACTAAAACAGGGCTAAGCTGGGACTTACACTAAACACGACTTAACTGTGTCTAAAAAGTTCTCAGGCCTGATTAAAACCAACGGGGCTAAACCAAGACCTCATTGAAAGAGCACTAGAAGAGGCCTATGTACTGTACTACTGGTGCCTGTACCCCAGTTTGAGAAGCACCGGACTCCAAAACCGAACACCAAAGTGTAATCGAACTGGAATAATGATTTTGAGTTTCATGAAGGGTCCCGATGCTAGTGTTTAATTACTGAGGTCAATCATGAGGTGCTCGTATATCTGAGTTTTCCCCTTGAAGCTGGATGCGAACAGAAAGACGCGGTCGTCGATAGCAGCCAGCGCGAACCCTCTCGGCGCTTGGATGTTTAGCTCCTGGGATGAGACAAAGTGGCCCCTCTTGGTGTCCCATTGGTAGACCTGTGTCAGTGAATAGTCGCTGCCCAGGATGGCGTACTGCCAGTTGCCGATGGCGACGGGCTGAAACACCATGGAGCCGCGGGAGGGGAACGTCTGGACCTCTTTGAACATGGCACCGTCCCAGCGCATCACCTTGGAGTCCCCAATGAATCTTGTCAGGCATATAAACAGCTCACCTTTAAAGAGGGGAGAGCGCGAACAAGTGTTTACTGTTTGCTTTCATAGAAATCACTGGGGTTATGTAACAGGTTATCTGACTGCCCCAAACTTTCAACCTCAAAGAAGAAGTAAAAGAAGAAGAAGAAGAAGAAGAAGAAGAAGCAGCAAACTGAAAATTTCCAATTTAGAATGGAATCTATACACATATATAAGAATTATTTTTCATTGAAGGCAAATAAGTATGATGTGAGTGTCTAAATTGAGTTCAAGTTTAGTTATAAACACACAAGCCTTTCCAAAAACCTTTATCAGTAATAGTACTATACATGCAAAGTTGCTATTTGTAATCAGATGCCATTTCAACATTTTAGGCCTATAGTTTTGGTATGATATAGTGTAATTCAAGATCTAAATGCTACTTAATATTAAAAAGATTTTCTTCTGGATATTTATTTATTAGAAGGATAACCCCTTGAGATGTAGCATCTCGTTTGCGAGGGGGTCCAAAGAAACAAAACACAACATGGCATAGAAAAAAAAGTTAATGAGCTAGTAACAAGAAAAACAAAAAGAAAACAGATACAGTCACGACATTCAGACAGACAACAAGCATACAAGGCAAGCACCTCCCACATAAAGGACTCCACACACAATTCAAAGAGAAATACACAGAAAAAAGGAAATTCCCATGTGTTATTCAAAACTAAAGCATGCGATATAAAATACAAAAACTACCATCAACATTAAATCATTGAACATAACAGAGTACCAACACGACAGAAGAGTAGAAATACAAATTAAATCAATAACAGGAGCAATTGCTTTGAAAATGAGTACGGAGAGCAGACTTGAAGTGGCTAAAATATACGATAGATCTGATTGAGATAGGAAGTCTATTCCAGTCGGTAGGAGCCTTATATTTGAATGTTTCTTTTTTGATTTTAGGTACTTAACAGATGCTCAGTGTGTCGTAGATTATAAGTAGTTACACATGTTGGTACAGGTAGTTACACATAAAAGTGCAAGGTGTAACTAAAGTGAGAAGTTATTACCTGTATCTACAAGAAACTAGAGGGAACAGAGAAGTATAGTAACAATGTGGAACACGGGGAAACGACCCAATATGTACATCATATCTTAAGTGTAACTACACATGTACTTGTGTAAGTACTTTCTTCTTACCTGTACCTACACATGGACCCGCCTTGTGCTGCCCATAATATGTGGCATCACATTATAGAATGAGAAAATAGCATTTCTAACTGTTCAGATGGAGATGCAGCTCTCACCTTTGACCCGGAAGTGCTTGACGGAGAACACATCCTCCATGTCGGGAATGTCAGTGCGGCGCTCGAACACCTTTATGCCGCGGTTCCACTGGTACACCACAGGCCTCTGGGAGCTGCTGGACAGGACCAGGTGGGGTTTGCCAGAGATGTCCATGTACTCCACGTCCGTGTCTCGGTGCCACGGGTGCAGGGACTGGTGAGAGTAGAAGCCATTTCCGTTCCACTTGTACACTGTGGTGGAGCCAGCCTGAAGAATTGGAAAGTATTTTATGATTATGTCAATTTCAAGGACTTTTCGAACACAATGATCCTGGTTTAATGTTATTATAGAACCTTTGTACAATCAAAAATGTGATCCCCTACCGCTAAAACATACAAAGCAGATTCCCCATGGTCCCATGACTCACCTGAAGCCAAAGACCATTTCAGAAAATAATAAATATAATGCTATTTTACAAACTGAAACACATTATTTTATTTCTGCATTTCCTCAGTGTTCGTCAGTTTAAAACTCCTTGATTCAAACAAGTTAAATCCTTCAACTATTTCGCCCTGACCAATTTTATTTCCAGATGTAGAGATGTGTCCAGGTCACAGGTGTCACCCTGCTGTTACCCTCTGGTCCTGACACACAGGTTGCTTTGGTGTTGGAGAGTGGGTGAGATCCACTCCTTTACAAGACATTTATATACAAAGTCTAATAATTTAAACATAAGGGGTAACTCACCTTGGAGCTGTCAGCAATAATGAAGAAAGATTCCCCATCGATCACAAAGGTCTCGATGTCATTGGGCTTTCGGATCTTCAGGATGTCAATGTCCTGGATCTTGATGAATTTATTGGCAGATATGTCACGCTTGTAAATGTGCGAGCCCCCAAACAACTGGGCCACGATGATAAAGAGGTGGTTGTCGATGACCATGGGCTTGCAAACTACTGTGGAAGTGCCTGGATGGAAAAAAAACACAAAAAACAATATTGCATTTCAGAGAGACAAGCTGCTGAGCGAATTGAGGTCTTTGAACTTTTGTCCTACTTTCGATCGTGTCAAACGTTCTGAAATTCATCTCAACGTGATCCCACTCCAGAAAACTACACGTGCCAGCGAAAGGTTGGGCGAATACAACAAGCTCGTCGAGGCCGAAGGTGAAGGCCTCCACGGAAAGCGACTCGAACTTCAGAGACTGGTAGGAGGCGAACTCTGGAAAGTGACCAAAGACAGAGGAGTATCAATAAGGTTAATACAGTCGCTGATGTATGTGCTTATGACGGAGACACTCGGAGGTTACCCGCTGTGATGCAGTCAAAGGAGTGAGGCAGCAGGTCATTGATCTTCCTCCCCTGGTGAGAGGGCGGGCCGCTGCAGTGGATCTGGTCCAGGGTGGCGTTGGTCTGATGCATCCACTCCACCAGCCACTTCAGCTTACAGTCACACACAAGATTGTTTCCACGCAAATCTCTGTTTTGAGGGGGGTGAAAAAACGGTTATACCCTCCTGCGTATGGTTGCGTTCCAATTGGTGTTCATCAAATTGCCTTTCTCTCATCAGTGTGACATTACAAGAGTTGAAGAGATGAATGGAAATGAGAAACAATCCAGAATGAAGCATATGTTATATCTATGGGTCCGAACTGGTGAAATAAGGACAGCTAACAGCAATTACAATTTTAAAAGCTATTTAACGTGCATTATAAATGGTGAAAAGTTCTCATAAGGGTAAATTTCTGTGTCTGGAATTCATCCATAATATATTTATTCTGAATTGAACTGCTGAAAAAACATAATTGGGTCATTCACTAAACGTTTTCTCATGTGCAAAATGAGTAACACATTCAGAAGTGGGTCAGCAACAGAGTCATTTATCTATTTTTTACTCGCGCAGTATTCTCTCATTTACAGATTTGAGGCCCTAATACTGTAATACAGGGGTTCCCAACCTTTTTCGGCTTTGCGTACCCCTTGGGCCTTTCATTTATTCTATAAGTACCCCCCGCCTCAATGGTTTTGTTGACTAGTGAGAAAGTAAATGACTAAAACTCCTAATTATGAGTAAAAAAAAAGACAACTAAATACACTGAAACTCACACTCTTTACAGTTACATGTTTGTTAAGCTTTTCTTTGACAATAATAATCAAAAATACAATTTGTTTTATCTTATTTTTTATCTGAAATGAATCCAAGTACCCTCTGTTAACCTCTCGCGTACCCCTGGTTGGGAAACACTGCTGTAATACACCCAATTTCAACGAATTAGATGCAACATGCCCACAAATAGGGAAAAGCTATTTTCCAGCTTGCGTTAGCTATTTAGCACCTGACTTTATAAATGACCCCCAATGTGCATTAGTATTTTTTTTTGATCTTCAGCTTCCTCTTTAATATTCAAGATATGCGCGGACCTGTAGCCAACATAATCTTCATGAGTGCTTTATTAATACGCATTGTTCTGCCCTCTGTCTCCCTGCAACAGGACAGCACTTTGGGCCAAGGCCAGTCTGCCAAACAGCAGTGTCCTATCTCCTGAATAGTCCCAGTCTGAAGTGCACTCAGGACTGCTGTTGCCCTCGGCTCTATGTACTCACTGCGTTTGCACAGTGCAGCCAGCATTATTCCTGCTGGGAAAAACCTGCTCTGTTCTCTCTAAGAGTGACAGCCTTAGCATTTACACAGGCCTTGTTCCTCATGTGGTCTTGTCTTTTCTCCTACAAATGGTGTATGTGGTCACTTCTCCTCTATGGTCACAGCCTACACTTCTCATTCTTTCAGCTGTACAGATATTAAGGGGAGACACTACTAACTACTTCATTTTCTGCCAGTTAACATATAAATCTTCACCTGGAAACGAAGAAATTACCTAATCTTTTTGTTTATTGCATTGAGTCAACATTTCTCCATATAATTATGTGGGAAATTGTAAATTCAAAGGCCAGTTTTGTCTATAAGCATTTTTTTATACTTCCATTCTTGGACTTTATTTTGAAGGTTTGTCCACAACAATTTTTCAATATTTAATTCCTAGCTTGATTTATTGAGTTTTGAACCTCCAAAAACAAGAAGAAATTTGAATTTTTACTTTATAACTAATATATAAATAACATAAAACCATACATTTAACCTCTTAAGACCTAGAGTCCCCGAAAATGGGGACTTTTTTTTCAGATACTGTTACTGACCTACGTGTTTTACGCAGAAAAATATTCCAAAGTTGCAAATTAGTGACAGCTGATGTGGGATTATCCATTTCTGTTGTTACACCACAGGGAGGAAAAAGGCCTTTTTGCGTTTTTTTCAGGCGGAAATTCATTCAAACCTATGGCAACCTCATTTTATTGTCAAACAACATCATTTATTTTTATTTCACTTCCACCGTCATCCCAAAGCTCTACCAAATGTGTGGACACCAAGATTAGCCATGTACACCTAGGATGTAAAGACATGATTTTTGGAGAAACAGGCCTAGGGCTTAAGAGGTTAAGTCTGTCTTTATCCATTATTAGGATTTTGTTGCTGAAAATATAGGCATTTTTTTCACATAAAATGCCTTATTTTTATATGAGAAGATAAAATGATGGAAAACTTGTAATACATTTATTTCTCATATTCATACCAGTAATATTCAGCAAAAGTTTAAAATTGATATCACTCCATTAAATTGTTTCCCCTATCCATCTGCAGTGTCTCGCCTTAGCATACAGGGCTGGAAATTGGATGCTTTAGCTGCGATAGAAACAGTTTCCTTTTCAGCGTAGGCAGAAATTCTTCAGTCTTCATCTGTACTCTGTAGTTGAAGTGTAGGACGTTTCGATCTTACTCCAAAGATCGTCATCAGCTACTGAAGGCCTGGAGCACGAAGTGGGTTTATAAAGCTAGTGAACCAGCAGGAGGAGTCAGCCTCTAGGCCCTCCTCTCTTAGTGCTAAAGGTAAAGTACTTAACGAGGGTCCATTGTCTCCCTGA